>SJYC01047357.1:0-40907 GCA_006408675.1 Madoqua kirkii | reverse complement strand
TCTACCCAATTTCAAATCATAACTTGCAGAGTAAAACATTTATAAAACATCAGAATTAATAACTAGAAATGAGAGATTAGTGTCATCTTACATAGAATAAATATAATGATGACACAAATGCAATCTCTCTTTGTTATTCATCATCCACGTTTCATCCCAGGAAGACCTACTAGATTTTTCATGCTCAAGATTTGTGATGTGAATGTGTATGCTGGTGCATGTGTGAACACAAATATGTGTTCCCATATGTGTGTATCCAGAGAAAAGTGTCTGTGATATAATTTTTAACTACGGAAATTGATCCAAGGAACAGAAAACAAATTGTAATCAAACAGGAATATTTAGTTTTTCCAAAACTAAAACATTGATTAAACAGACCCAAAGAGATTAATTCTCTGACCTAGAAACCTTAGCTTTGCCAAATTCAGTATTGAAATTATACATTGGATATAAACACTGTTGAGAAAACTGAACAGGCTAAGGAGAATATTTCTTCTCCTTCCATTGAGTTTTAAGGTCAGATTCAGGCAAAAATTGCCTTGAAATGTGTTGGGTTTGGGAAAACAAAAGTTGGGTTAACCGTAGATTTTCAAAATTCTATCCCCAGTGGTCTACTGGTTAGGATTCTGCACTCTAGAAATTCTAGGCCTCCTTTGATCTCTGACAAGTTTTGTGACCTTACTTCTCTGATGTTATTTTCTATTTCATTTTTCTCTCACTTGTGTAAATTATCCGATATTCTCTGTGTACATAATCCATACTGATTGCATTTATTTGTTATAAAATATTCAGTAGAATTTCTTTCCCCAAGACAACCCATGACTTACATGTGCCTCAGAATTTCCCCCTGAGATACCAGAAAGTTTCCTGGCACTACAAAAAATGAAACAAGATATTTCTCTGGGTCATCCTTGGTAGGAAAAAAGTAGATTACTTGGCACCTAAAAGAACAAATAAGGTACATGTAGATGTACTTTCCCCAAAATGAGGAGAAATAGGATGATTTACTAGTGCTTGAACTTTCTAGTCAGCAAGGGCCATGCAATTTTTTGTGTGTAACTAATTTAGCTCTATCAAATTCTAGCACAAATTTATTTCAAAAAAATAAAATATTTATGACCCTATATGGAATATTTTTATGCCCCAAGTTACAAGTTAAGTAGGATTTATTTACTTTCAAATTGATTTGTCTAACATTTTAAATATTTAATTTAAAAAATTAAATCAATGCAAATTTTAAGGTGAACATTTATTGCATAAGGTGGTATTCAAGTTTATTTGAATTAAATTAATTGACATCTTGAATACATAAAAATGAACTTATGGTGATTCTTTTTATTCTGTTTTGTTTCATTTTTAAGTAAGGGTTGAGTTGCAGGTGTGACCAAACCAGAACCTCAATAATGATCCTCATAGATGAATGAATATTCTGAAATGTACAACGCTAGTTTGATAAAGTAGTGAAGATGAGCTCATGGTGGAAATAAAATATTGTGATATCATCAAAGGGGTTCCCTAGTAGCTCAGTGGTAAAGAATCCACCTGCCAGTGCAGGAGATGCAGGTTCCATCCCTGGGTCAGAAAGATCCCCTCTAGAAGGAAATGGCTATCCACTCCAGTATTCTCACTTGGAGAATCCCATGGACAGAGGAACCTGGTGGACTATAGTCCATGGGGTCACAAAGAGTCAGATATAACTGAGCCACAACAACAATACCATCAAAAGACATTTAATCTGTACCTTCATAAGAAATGTTGCTTTTTTAGGATGAAAGTACAATTAATTGCCACATATTATTTGTTTGAAGTAGTCGACTCCTTTGCCAAAAACAGTCCAAGAGGGAACATTTCCCTTTCTTTCTTCACCACCACCAGCAAATTTCCCCAAAACTTAAAGGACAAGTTATCTTACACTTACAAACGCTCAGCTGGCTGCTTGAGTCTTCTGACCCCAAGTATAGAACTTTGCCTGGTGCCTGCCAGGTTCCCATGTCCACATCTGCCCCCGGACTTCAACAGGCTGCTCGTTGGAATGTCTTGCTATCGCCACCGGTGCTTCATCTGCCAAAAACGCCAGTGTCTCCACTCTCCCAGGTGCCAGCTGGCCCAGCATCACCTTCCTGCACCAGCCACCAGGGGAATGGCAGCAGCCCGTGCGCCCAGGCCCAGCTTCACAGAATTCACCGCAGCTCTGTTTCCTCCCATCACGTCTAGATCCAGCAAAGTGTTCCGCCCTGAGACCTGAAACAGGGCTCTGCCAGCACCTAATAACACAGTTCAGAAGCGTGCAGGTTTAATGCTTCACGGACTAACTTAGACTAACTAGAGTCAAGAAAATGGGAAAAGCTAGCAGATGAATTCCTGTACTTTCCTTGTCTTTCAGACTGTTCTGAGTAACTAAGATTTCTTAAGACCTTCCTCAAAGACTTCAGCACTGATTGTCAGAAATACGTTGTGCTTCCTTCTGAAGCTGTGGTTCTGGGTCATGGACCACCTTTCTTCCTTCCTGTACGCACCTCTTTGACCCACACTCTTGTTTCCCTGGCATTGACCATCCCCATAAATTCTTAGGCTCTATTTTTCAGGGAGATTTAAGACATCAAACTTTAGGGGCATACCTAATCTTAAAGTTGTAAGAAATCTAAAATACTATGGAAAGAATTAGAAATCTTTCTGCAAAACTCCACTTTAATATCCATAGTTATCACTCCTTAACAACACGGCCCCAGATTTTTAAAAAATACAAAAGACAAAGTTCTCCTTAATCCAGGAAATTAACCTCGTTCAGGAGAAAATTTTGTTTTTTTCATACAGCTCTGTACCATGTGATGTAAAATTCTTACCATTTTTTAAACCTCAGTATGGACTGGTAAGTGATAACAAAATAATTGAAAAATGAGTGCTTTTAAAGAAATATAGGAAACATCTGATTAGTTTACTATGGAAAATAGATCTTATGAACAGTAACTATGAACATTAACAAAAACAAACTCAGGGTTTTTTCTTATAATGTTATTGAGGTATGATATACATACACAGTAAAGTGTATGCATTTAAAGTATACAGTTGAATGAATTGTGACAAATATCTATACCCATTACCATCATCACAATCAAGATTTAGGATATTTGTATCATCTTAAAAGTTCTCTCATGACCCTTTCCCACTCGTCTCATCTGCTTTTCATCTGCTTTCACTTTCTGTCACCATAGAGTAATTTTGTCCACTCTAGAATTTCATAGAAATAGAATTATTACCCACACACATTTGTATTTATATGTGTGTCTAGGTTCTTTCTCTCAGCACAATGTTTTTGAGGTTCATCTATGTATTAACAGTTGTGTCTGTCAGTGAAGAAGTACAGTGAAGTTGTTCAGTCATGTCCAACTCTTTGTGACCCCATGGCCTGTAGCCTGCAGGCTCCTCCATCCATGGGCTCTTCCAGGCAAGAATACTGGAGTGGGTTGCCATTTCCTTCTCCAGGGGATCTTCCCAACCCAGAGACTGAACTGTGGTCTCCTGCATTGCAGGCAGATTCTTTACCATCTGAACTACCAGAGAATCAGTAATTTTATTTATTTTTCTTGCAGGGTAATATGCCACTGATCACCACATGTGAATGGATCTTTTCTTTGTTTCTCATTTCTGCCTACTACCAACCCAGCTGCTATAAGCATTTATGTGCAAGCTTTTGTGTAGGTATGCATTTACATTTATTTGGAGTGAATATCTAATAGTAGAATTACTGTATCATATGGTAACTATATGTTTAACCTCACTACCTGTTTTCTAAAGAGGTGGACCCACAAGAAATGTACAAGAGTTTCAGCTGTTCTGTATCCTTCCCAATGTTTGACATTATTAGTCTTTATGATTGTAACCATTTTAGAAGGGAGTGTTATCTCTTAGCAAGTTTCAATTTGTGTTTCTCTGCTGAGTAATGATGCTGAACATCTTGTGCTTGTTAACCATGTCCTATCTTTTCGGAAAGTGTCTGTTCAAACTTTTTTTCATTTTTATTGATATTTCTCTTCTTACTCACTTTTAAACAATAGAACCCTTCAGTATCTACTGAAGGGTCTTGTGGTTTGCAAATATGCCGGAACATTTTAATTAAATTCATGAAATAAAAACAATTAATTACCTCATTTTCTGCTTTTAGCCTCCTTCTTCAGGAAACTCTAGCTCTTCTCGCCTTCTGTCTGTTCTTAGAACAGGGCTGGTTTTATTTTCCACCCCATATTGCTCTTGCGATTAACTCTGTTTGAAATTCTGCTTCCTTTTTCCCTCATGAGATAGACTCCTTCTCATCTTTCACATCTCAGCTCAAAAGTCATATCCTCAGAGATACCATCCCTGACCACCCAGTCTAAGATAAAGCCTTTTATGTCATTTCCTGTGACATGACCCTGTTTCCAGCACTCTTGACAACCTGCAGTTATATTTTTCAATTTATTTACTTAGCTGTTAATTGCTTCCATTCCCCTACACCTGTGCTCCCTGAGAACAGGCATCACGCCCAACCTGTTTTCCGGAGACCCCCAGCATGTTGTATACTGCAAAGCCCACAACAGAAGTGTGAGAAATATTTACTGTTGAATGAATGAATACCTCAGTTCTCCACGAGTCAGTAATTACAGGGTCAGCATTTATGTAGAGAAATCACCCCCTGAAGTCATGCTGAAGTTTTACGCAGCTCTCAGTGACTCACACATGGGCATGTCCCTGAACTCTGTTTCTACTCAGGAGACTCTAGGATAAAAGAGGCTTCAAGAGTTTTCCAGTGCATGACTATATGCACCTCCAGGAACTCCAAGAGCCACAGTATAGTTCTTGGCTTTTTGAGACTCTCTGTTAATGTTGAAACTTTTCAGAATGAGTTTCTCCAAATAAACAGGATTATCCAAAGTCTACTGAGTTATTTCTGGCAGTGAGAAACTAGGCAAATCACACATTGAATAAGCCCAGTAGAAGACAACAGGGAGCGGTGAGTAGCTTGAAAGTGAAAGTGTGAGTCCCTGAGTCATATCCCATACTTTGTGAATCCATGGACTATCCAGTCCGCCAGGGTCCTCTGTCCATGGAATTTTCCAGGCAAGAGTGGGTAGCCAATCACTTCTCCAGAGGATCTTCCGGACCCAGGGATTGAACCCGGGCCTCCTGCATTGCAGGCAGATTCTTTACCATCTGAGCTACCAAGGAAGTCTGGTGGGTAGCTTGGTGAGTCCCAAGTGTTGTCACACTAAAATGCAGGATCAGTTTTACCCAATATCCTGGTTTATGAATGACTAAGTGAATGAAGACAGATTTACTCATAGGCTCTATCTCTTAGCAATCATGTTAATATTGGCAAGTAACTTAATCTCTATTTTATCTATTTTGGTGTTTGTTTGTTTGTATGTGTGTATTGGCTGTTCAGTTGTGTCCCACTCTTTGCACCGGTGGTGGTGCACCAGTTTCTCATTGCGGTGGCTTCTCTTGTTGCAGAGCGTGGGCTCTAGGGCACGCAGGTTTCGGTAGTTACAGCTCCTGGGCTCTAGAGCACAGGCTCACTAGTTGTGGCACACTGGCTTAGTTGCTCTGCGGCATGTGGGGTCTTCCTGCACCAGGGATCAAACCCGTGTCTCCTGCATTGACGGGTGGATTCTTTGGCACTGAGCCAGTAGGGACACCTCTCTTTATCTTTAAAGCAGGGATAATAAGACCTTACTCCTTGGATGAAAAGTTATGACCAACCTAGACAACATTTTCAAAAGACATTACTTTGAATTACATTACATTCAGAGACATTACTTTGCCGACTAAGGTCTGTCTAGTCAAGGCTATGGTTTTTCCTGTGGTCATGTATGGATATGAGAGTTGCACTGTGAAGAAGGCTGAGCGCCAAAGAATTGATGCTTTTGAACTGTGGTGTTGGAGAAGACTCTTGAGAGTCCCTTGGACTGCAAGGAGATCCAACCAGTCCATTTTGAAAGAGATCAGCCCTGGGATTTCTTTGGAAGGAATGTTGCTAAAGCTGAAACTCCAGTACTTTGGCCACCTCATGCGAAGAGTTGACTCATTGGGAAAGACTCTGATGCTGGGAGGGATTGTGGGCAGGAGGAGAAGGGGACGACAGAGGATGAGATGGCTGGATGACATCATGGACTCGATGGACGTGAGTCTGAATGAACTCTGGGAGTTGGTGATGGACAGGGAGGCCTGGCGTGCTGCTAGTCATGGAGTCGCAAAGAGTCGGACACGACTGAGTGACTGAACTGAATTGAACTAAGTAAGACCTAGTATGTAAGCCATTTTCTGGATTAAGTGGAAAGATAGTAGTGAAGTGAAAGTTGCTCAGTCATGTCCGACTCTTCGGGACCCAATGGACTAAGGAGCCCACCAGGCTCCTCTGTCTTAGGCAAAATTACTGGACTGCATTCCCTTCTCCAGGGTATCTTCCTGATCCATTGAACCCGGGTCTCCAGCATCGCAGGCAGATTCTTGACCATCTGAGCCACTAGGTATTAAGTGGAATGCTAGTACAATGCCTGGCATATAGTAGAAGTTTTATTTTGGTTATTTATTTCCCAATTTAAATAATTTATGTTTACATGTATAAGAAAGCAAACATTTCCCAAACACATACTGTATTTTTCTATTCAAATTGCTCCTAATAAATATTCACTAATAACATTAAAAGCATAATGTGTCTTGGAGCAAATAGGTAGCAATTATATAACCTAGAGATTGCAGCAATAAATGAAATAAAAGTCCATGTATTTAAAAAGAAAGACCATAAATTCATATTACTAAGTGAAAAGTCAATGTGAAAAGGCAGCATACTGTATGATTCCAACTCTATGACATTCCGGAAAAGGCAAAACTATGGCGGCAATAGAGATCAATGGTTGCCAAGTGTGGCGTGAGGGGAGGAGAGACGAACGGGCAGAACACAGGGGATTTTTTAGAGCAGTAAAAATACTCTGATATAGTAATGATGGATATAGTGTATATGTCATTATACATTTGTCCAAAGCCATGGAGCATATAACATCAAGAGTGAACCCCAGGGTGAGCTATAGGGTTTTGGTTAATTATGGTGTGTCAGTATAGGTTCATCCTTGGTTTAAAAAAGAAAAAGCATCATTCTGGTATGTGATATTAACAGTGAGAGAGGTTATACATGTGTGGGGTAGTGTATGGGAAATATCTGCACTTCCCTCTGAACTGAACTGAACTGAACTGAACTGTTATAAACCTAAACTTGTTCTTAAATATTGTCAAAATAAAGATAATACTTCAAAGAAAAAATGCTTTTTATAATCAGTTTAATAGAGAAGAAATCAGGCAAACTCAAAAAAATAATTTTTCTATATATTCTTATTAAACATTCTCTAAGGAATGTCATATAATTTGTTTGACTTTAAAAATTGTTGTAGTGCATTTATTTGGCAATATTATGGAATTAGATATTGTCTTCTGCATATATTTTCCAGACAATCAAATCTTACTCTGTGAAATTTCCTTTTTAAAAAAAATTATTTTATTAATTTCAATTGGAGGATAACTATTAATACTGTGATGGTTTTGGCCATACATCAACATGAATCAGCCACAGGTATACATGTGTTCCTCCATCCTGAAATTTCTCCAAAAATAACATTGTCTAAATATATGCTATCCCTTATATATGAAATCTAAAAAGTCAATTTATTTATAAAAACAGATACAGACTCGCAGACATAGAAAGAAGACTTATAGTTACCCAAGGGAAAAGGTGGAGGGGCAAATTCAGGGCATGGGATTAATAGATACACAAAACAACAAGGATCTACTGTACAGTGCAGGCCAAGAAGCAACAATTATAACCGGACATGGGCCAACAGACTGGTTCCAAGTTGGGAAAAGAATACACGAAGGCTGTGTATATTAGCACCATGCTTATTTAACTTATATACAGAGTATATCATGAGAAATACCAGGCTGGATGAAACACAAGCTGGAGTGAAGATTGCCAGGAGAAATATCAATAACCTCATATATGCAGATGAGGTTATTCACCCTTATGGCAGAAAGTAAAGAGGAACTAAAGAGCTTCTTGGTGAAAGTGAAAGAGGAGAGTGAAAAAATTGGTTTAAGACTCTACATTCAAAAAACAAAGATCATGGCATCTGGTTCTATCACTTCGTGGCAAATAGATGGAGAAACAATGAAAGAGTGAAAGACTTTGTTTTCTCAAAATATCAATAACCTCATATATGCAGATGAGGTTATTCACCCTTATGGCAGAAAGTAAAGAGGAACTAAAGAGCTTCTTGGTGAAAGTGAAAGAGGAGAGTGAAAAAATTGGTTTAAGACTCTACATTCAAAAAACAAAGATCATGGCATCTGGTTCTATCACTTCGTGGCAAATAGATGGAGAAACAATGAAAGCAGTGAAAGACTTTGTTTTCTCAGGCTCCAAAATCACTGCAGATGGTGACTGCAGTCATGAAATTAAAAGATGCTTGCTCCTTGGAAGAAAAGCTATGACCAACCTAGACAGCATATTAAAAAACAGAGACATTACTTTGCTGACAAAGATCCATCTAGTCAAAGCTATGGTTTTTCCAGTAGTCATGTATGGATGTGAGAGTTGAACTATAAACAAAGCTGAGTGCCAAAGAACTGATGCTTGAACTGTCGTGTTCAAGAGAAGACTCTTAGAGTCCCTTGGACTGCAAGGAGATCAAACCAGTCAGTCCTCAAGGAAATAAACCCTGAATATTTATTGGAAGGACTGATGCTGAAGCTGAAACTCTAATACTTGGGCCGCTTGATGTGAAGAATTGACTCCTTGGAAAAGACTCTGATGCTGGGAAAGATTGAATGAAGGCAGGAGGAGAAGTGGATGACAAAGGATAAGATGGTTGGATGGCATCACCAACTCTACTGACATGAATTTGAGCAAGCTCCAGGAGTTGCTGATGGACAGGGAAGCCTAGTGCGCTGCAGTCATGGGGTCACAAAGAGTCAGACACAACTGAAGGACTGAACTGAACTGAACTGAACTGAACAGGGAGCTATATTCAGTATCTTATAATAATCTATAATGGAAAATAATCTAAAGTTGTATACCTGAAACTAACACTAATCTACTATAGTTAAATAAAATAATTTTGTCTAACTATAAATTATAAACGTGATGCAGGTATTATTACATAGCAACTGAACATCAGAGATTAATCAAATTGTACAAAGTTAAATGAAGAAGTCCCTAATCAATGTCATCTTTGACATCCTGAAAGATGTCATCTTTCAGGACAGAGAAGAAGAGAAATTTGATGAAATAAAATGACTTCAAAATTCACACCTGAAATCAGTGGATGTATAAGTAAAGTCACCACCTGTATACAGATGAGTCTCCTATCTACCTGACTATATACTCCACTTCATGCTGACCACACATACTTGTATATTCTGTTGTCACTTAAACCCTGTGAACCTAGAAGAAATATCTTTATCTCTGTAAAAATAGCTTCACTTTCTCAATTAAAATCTATTTTATCTCCTCAGTCATTAAAGACTTCACAGTAATCACTTGTCTTTCAGTCTTTGATTTCAAATCTCGGTCTAACCAGTTACCAAGTTCTAAACATTTTCTAATGAGATAAGAAAAAAGATTGTTGGTTATTTCTTACTTCCTTTCTTAGGCCTCAAACCAGAAAGGGGAAAGGAAATTCTAAATGTAAGAAGCAGAGTTCAATCATTTGCTTACCATGGGAAGAAGGAGCCTGTGAATTTAAAAATAGCCCTTGCCTCGAGTCCAGTGATCAAAATCTATTCTTGTCTCAGCTACTAACTAGCCTTGTGACATCAGATAAGACACTTCCCCTCTCTGCTTCAGTTACCTGATCTTCAAAATGGTGGGGAAGTGGGTGGTATTTTAAAATAGATTATAAAATTCTGTGTGATCCTCCCTCTTGTCATATTTGTCCCCTTTTTTCCATCCCACTGTAGCTAGTCCAAATATAGACACTTATCACTTTATTTGTAGATTTAACATCACTTCAAAAATCACTGAAACTCTTTGCCTTAAAAGCCACCTTTGACCTTACAGACAGATTTAGCTTTCTAAAATACCATTCTTTGTTCATTTCTTGCCTAAGATGGCTAGTAGGGTTCATTAACATCACATTCCTGATCTTTCTAAATCACCTGCCACTGAAATCTATCATACAAACCACTCACACAGTCAGCCTTTCTGCTCCATCAACCTGTATCACTCATTCACATGAAAGCATGAACAGCTTTCTCATTTCTTCTCTTTCGCTCATTTCATGTCTACAAGTCTTCTCTACCTGGAGTATCCTCTTTATTTACTGACTGAAATCTTGCCCTGCTCATATTTCACATCCTCAAAAAAAGTCTGTCCCTATCACTCCAAACAAAAATGTGTGGTCTTGCAACTGAACTCTCTCATCAAGTGAAAAGACTTGAGTGTGAATAGGTGGGATGGGAGAGGGGTCTCCTAGGCCGTGGGGATGAAGAACCAAAGTTGGGTGCATGGTGGTGAGGGATCCTCATCACTACTCTCCGTCAGCCATCCTGCTGAAGTACCTTAAAAAAAAGACAAGGTACTTCAGCACAGGTGTTGGTGCCCTGCCTGTAATCCAACTGCACTGTGGATGCCAAGCACTGCTTCCTGGGAGCACTCAGAATTCTCTGGCTGAGGACTCTCTGGTTCCATGCAGAGCAGGCCACAAGTTCCAGGGAGCTAACAATCCCAAGAGAAACCTTCAACCAAGGAAAGATGAGAGTTCGTGGATGAATAGCCTAGTTTCTTTGCTCCTCAAGCAGAATAATTCTGAGGGATGTTCCATATAGCCTTCCAGAGTTTCCAGTGGGATGGAGCCCCAGTTGCCCACAGCGGTAACCTACATAAGAACTTTCTTCTCAGTCTGTCTTCTTCCCTTCCCACTCAGTGCTTTGGGAGGTCAAGTCCATATAAATTAAAGTGAAAGTCTCTCAGTCGTATCCGATTCTTTGCTCAGTCATGTCTAACTCTTTGTGACCCTGTGGACTATACAGTCCATGAAATCCTCCGGGCCAGCATACTGGAGCAGGTAGCCTTTCCCTTTTCCAGTGAATCTTCCAATCCAGGGATCAAACTCAGGTCTTCCTCATTGCAATCGGATTATTTACCAGCTGAGCCACAAGGGAAGCCCATTCTCCAGTGGATCTTACCAACCCAGGAGTCCAACTCGGGTCTCCTGCTTTGCTGGCAGATTCTTTATCAACTGAGCTATCAGGGAAGGCAAATTATTTGCTCCCAAATATTTGTTTTGGGGATCTGCTTCTGAGAGAAATGTATGAGTCTTCTAAGCATTTTTTTTTTAATCTTTTGTCTTTGGCCTTATTTTGACTTACATGATTTAATCTTTTGAGAAAACTGCAATTTCATTTATGCTTTCAAATTTGTTGACATTTATGCATTATTGCCAGGGTCCAGCCCCGGTGGATCCAGGATGATTCGAAGGTGGAGACGGCGTCAGCGTCCTCCTTGGAAAAATACATATTTAGTTACAGATAGAGATTAGAAGCGGATAGTATAGTAGGAAAATTAGTGGAGTAAAAGAGGCTGAATAACTTGGGTTACATGGAATAGCATCCATGTTCCAGATGGGAATTCAGCCAGAAAAACGGAGAATAAGAAAGGATGACATGGGGGAGTCAGTCTTTGCAGGAACTGATCCCATTTCTTTATTTTTCCCATTTTCTTATATACCTTTTAGATGTGTATAAGAGACAGGGACTATACAGTCCATGAAATCCTCCGGGCCAGCATACTGGAGCAGGTAGCCTTTCCCTTTTCCAGTGAATCTTCCAATCCAGGGATCAAACTCAGGTCTTCCTCATTGCAATCGGATTATTTACCAGCTGAGCCACAAGGGAAGCCCATTCTCCAGTGGATCTTACCAACCCAGGAGTCCAACTCGGGTCTCCTGCTTTGCTGGCAGATTCTTTATCAACTGAGCTATCAGGGAAGGCAAATTATTTGCTCCCAAATATTTGTTTTGGGGATCTGCTTCTGAGAGAAATGTATGAGTCTTCTAAGCATTTTTTTTTTAATCTTTTGTCTTTGGCCTTATTTTGACTTACATGATTTAATCTTTTGAGAAAACTGCAATTTCATTTATGCTTTCAAATTTGTTGACATTTATGCATTATTGCCAGGGTCCAGCCCCGGTGGATCCAGGATGATTCGAAGGTGGAGACGGCGTCAGCGTCCTCCTTGGAAAAATACATATTTAGTTACAGATAGAGATTAGAAGCGGATAGTATAGTAGGAAAATTAGTGGAGTAAAAGAGGCTGAATAACTTGGGTTACATGGAATAGCATCCATGTTCCAGATGGGAATTCAGCCAGAAAAACGGAGAATAAGAAAGGATGACATGGGGGAGTCAGTCTTTGCAGGAACTGATCCCATTTCTTTATTTTTCCCATTTTCTTATATACCTTTTGTTACATATAGAGATGAATACAGAGTCACGCGGGGGTCAGCAGTCCTGACCTTTATCAAAATCAGGTGCTTTACATAAAAAAAGGTCGTAGGGGTTTTACATCATCTTTAAGCCATTTCTGCCTGCTGACATTTACAACCCTTTCTTTCTGATAACCAAAAAACTTATTTTTTCCAAGCGTGTTTTTTCTTAAACCAGGCACCACCCCCCAAAATAAAGTTGCATTCCTATAGGGTGAGGGTGTAGTGAGTTACAATCAAGAAAGGAATTTATTTAACCCAAGGTTAACGTGATTAATCTTAAAGGTTAATACTTATTTCTCCTATATGCTTAAAGGTTAATACGTATTTCTCCCATATGCTAGTTATATTTATTATAAGAGCAGGGAATATGGAGATTTAGCAGCAAACATCATTCCAACAAATGAAAATCCTTTCACCAATGTTCCCCTTAAGATCTACTTAGTCTTAAGACAGTGATAAAGTTACATTTTTACATAGCAAGGACACAGTGATTTATAACAAAGTACAGTGATCTATAACAAAAGAGAAAATTCATTAACTCAAAAAAAGGTCTTAGGGGTTTTACATCATCTTTAAGCCATTTCTGCCTGCTGACGTTTACAACCCTTTCTTTCTGATAACCAAAAAACTTACTTTTTCCAAGCGTGTTTTTTCTTAAACCAGGCACCACCCTCCAAATAAAGTTGCATTCCTATAGGGTGAGGGTGTAGTGAGTTACAATCAAGAAAGGAATTTATTTAACCCAAGGTTAGCATGATTAATCTTAAAGGTTAATACTTATTTCTCCTATATGCTTAAAGGTTAAGACTTATTTCTCATATATGCTAGTTATATTTATTATAAGGGCAGGGAATATGGAGATTTAGCAGCAAACATCAGTCCAACAAATGAAAATCCTTTCACCAATGTTCCTGTTAAGATCTACTTAGTCTTAAGATAGTCATAAAATTGCATTTTTACATAGCAAGGACACAGTGATTTATAACAAAGTACAGTGATCTATAACAAAAGAGAAAATTCATTAACTCAAAAAGTCTAGTATTGCTAACATCAAAAACTACTATATTTCCTTTTCTATATTCCAAATACATTGATTAATATATTCCCAGGTGTCTAAGGATATGGAGGCCTGGCGACAATCATTGACTCAATAATGAGATAAGCCCTGTGCTAATTAAGACTCTCAAAATACTCCAAAACTCTCTGTGTTGTTTATGGTTAAGAGGTTGTCACACAAGCTAGTCTGTCAGCAGAGAGGTTTGACTTGAGACACCCTTGTCACACCCAGGGCAGGGAATTAGCAGCAATTATTGACACAACAAATGAAAAACCCTTTACCAATATAATTCCTAACCAACCCACTACACTAATAATTTCTAACTTCCCAAAAGAATTTGCCTTTAGTATGTCAAAAACATCTCGTGCTTCTCATAGTTGGAGGGCTGTTGTGGCCGGAGGAACCTATACAAGCAGGCTAGATAACCTTCAGAGGAGTCCTATAAGTTGAAACACTCTTGTCACGCCCAGGAATTTTTATTAACTGGAGCTGCAAGTTAACTCCTTCTCCGAGAGAAATGGTTATTGGGGAGAGGCCCCATAAAGTCAGAGGTGTAGGTGAGAGCACAAGACAGACTCTGGTTTTGGGGTTAGATGCTCGGGAGCAGGGGATTTCCTGAGGCTTGATCACGCCTTTGCGTATGCCGAAGTTCCCTTCCTCATGACCTTTGCCAGGGGCGGAGTTCCTCACGCTGGCCCCCGGCAAGGTGATTTTGGTCAAATCACTCCAACCCTATTCTTGCCTGAAAAATTCCATGGACAGAGGAAACTGGCAGGCTACTGTCCATGGGGTTGCGAAGAGTTAGACATGACTGAGCGACTAACATTTCACATGACATAATGCCTCATGGTTCATCCATATTGTAGCATATGTCAGAATTGCCTTTCTTCTTAAGGCTGAATAATATTCTATTGTGTTTTGTTCATCCATCCGTCAGTTGACACATGGTTTGCTTCTGTCTTTGGGCTGTTGTGAATAATGCTTCAGTGAACATGACTATGCAAATATCCCTTCAAAACTCAAGATTCTTTGGGGTATGTACCCCAAAATAGAATTACTAGGACGTATGGTAAATCTGTTTTTAATTTTCTGCGGAACTGCCCTACTGTTTTCCACAGTGACTATACATCTTTACATTTCTGCCAGCAGTGCTCAGAGTTTGAGGAAAGGATTTTTATAGCAACTCCTTCTTACTGAGCTTTCGACATCAGTGTTCCACAAGACTAAGCAAGAACGCATTAGTTGTCCCATGAGCACTACTTCCTAGAATTAATAAAAAAAAAAAAAATACTTTGGCTTACAGCGCTCTGTCTTCTTTCGACAAGCAGGCATAGAACCTGCATTTCCTTAGTGGTTTGTTGTTAAGATTGGCATTCTTCTCAGAGCTATTTGCTTGGCATCTTCCTCACTTCCTTCTGCTATCTATCTTATGACATTAAAAGGTCCAAAGTAGATCAGAGTGTGTATCTTTACTCTGGAAAGTTTTTCTTCCCACAGATTCAGTTCTTTAAAGTGGACTTGGAATGGGTCATGGAGATTGACTTTTGATTCCAGTGTGCAGATGTCACAGACAGTTTAGCGCCTGGTTTCTCAGTGATAGGAGCTATTTAGAGTGGCTAAATTCTAAAAACAACATTTCTTGTTACAAGACTTCAGGGCTCACACCTCAAGTCAGACAAGACATACAATTTCCAAAGCCACAAAGCTGTAGCAGCCATATCAGCTTTTTTGATGAGGCCTGCATCTGGCTCTTGTCTGTCTGCTTTATTCCTCGTGGCCCTATTTCTGATTAGGGTTGGAATGGGCCCTGAGCAAGCCCTTAGTCTTACTAGCCTGTATAAATAGATCTATCCTCATTTTTGAGATTTTAAGAGAGAAATTTTACAACTTGCAGTATTCCCTGGTCTCATGCCATGAAGTGGTTCTGATTATCCTTAGACTGGTTTATGAAGAATTTATTACCCTTTTTGTGATATATGTTTTCCATAACTAAGCCTTGAGAGGAGAGGGATCTACATCTGAAATGGATGAATTCCTGCCTCCAACTCTAGCAGTTGCCTTCTCCTCTCTTCTCCTAGTCCCTGACGCCATTTGACTTACTTTTAAGGAGAGGGGTGGTGATCAGAGAAGACCCTTTCATTCCCTCCTTCATTTCAAAGTTCTAACAGTCCTCTCCTTCAGAAGCAGTCTTGGTTTCCACTGTCCAGGCTAACTAATTCTGCATCCATTTTTCTTTAGCAGTCCACCTTCTCAGTCTTTTAACTATGATTTCAGTACTTTTCCAAGCAGTTACCTGACTCATTTTTGAGAACCCTGGAGACTTGGGAAAGAACTGATTATAGCCCTGAAAAGGCCACCAATGGAAAAATATGAGCAGACAATTCATAAAAGACAAAGTATGAATTATCAGTAAGTAATATTTTTTAAAGTTCACTATCATTTAATTGGTATATATAATATACCAATTATAAAGCAGTGAGGTGCTGTAGCTTCTGCTATCATCTTGGTAAAGATGGAAATAACCCAGTGCCTCAGGCTTAGTGAAGGGATCAGAAAATGGACACACTCTGGTCCTGCTCGTGGGAACATCATTAGTACAGCTCTTGGGGGGACAGCATGGTCTTTGAGGTTTTACTTCCTTATTGACTTAGCAGTTCCTTTCTAATACATTATCTCCATGAAGACATGAGTATGCTTAAATATTTATTGAACAATCAGTTTGTATAGGAAAAGAATGAAAGAATATTTGTTTAAAACTCAACAGCTGAGCTTCCTTGGTGATCCAGTGGTTAAGACTCTACCTTGTAGTACAAGAGACACTGGTTTGATCCCTGGTCAGGGAGAGCAACAAAGCTTGTGAGCCTCAACTACTGAGCCTGTGCTCTAGAGCCCGGGATCCACAGCTGCTGAGCCCACATGTCCCAGAGCCTGTGCTCCGCAACAAGAGAAACTACTGCAATGAGAAGCCTGTGCACTGCCACTGGAGTAGCCCTTGCTTGCCGCAACTAGAAAAAAAACCTGTGCAGCAACGAAGACCCTGGGCAGCCAAAAATAAATATATCTTCCCCAAAAAACACTTAACAGTGGCTGTCTCTACAAGGGAAATTTGAGGTAGTTTTACTTTTATCCTGTGGCTTATGTACATTTCCCAAATTTTATATAATGAACAGATACTATTTTTACACTAAGGTGAAAGAAAGCAATTGCAATTTGTTTTTTTTTCAAATGAGAAGCAAGCTTAGATATTCCCCCTAGCCTCATCCCCCTGTTTACCTTGCTGGGCATGTCTGAGCTGAGTTTGCACAATGAACAGCTCTCTGCATTGCCCAAAACCTGCCACCTTGGGGCCACTCGTTTTAGCTCCTGCCTACATCACTGAGGAGCCCTCCAGGTGTCCTTCTGTGCTGTCAGTACCAGTTCAGAGCTCTAGTGTCATCATTCAGCTGTCTTCTAAGCAATCAGTTCCTACTTCCTGATTTTCCCCTCACATTGTATGATTAAAGTTTTAGAGGTTGATAGCATCTTTAAGTTTATTTTCATTTTATCAGTGGGAAGACTTAGATCCAGAGAGAGACAGTGATTTGCCCAAGTTCAGTTCAGTTCAGTCACTCAGTCGTGTCTGACTCTTTGCGACCCCATGAATCGCAGCACGCCAGGCCTCCCTGTCCATCACCAACTCCTGGAGTTCACTCATACTCACGTCCATCGAGTCAGTGATGCCATCCAGCCATCTCATCCTCTGTCGTCCTCTTCTCCTCCTGCCCCCAATCCCTCCCAGCATTAGAGTCTTTCCCAATGAGTCAGCTCTTCGCATGAGGTGGCCAAAGTACTGAAGTTTCAGCTTTAGCATCATTCCTTCCAAAGATTTGCCCAAAGTGCCACACAAACTTTGTGCAGAACCCAGGTCCCCTAGCTCTTTTTTTTTACCTTTAATGTTATCCTTTTTAAAAAATCAATTTATTTGTTTTAATTAGAGGACAATTACTTTATTGTGGTGGTTTTTGCCATACATTGACGTGTATTGGCCACAGGCATATATGTGTCCTCTCCATCCTGAACTCCCCTCCCACCTCCCTCACCTGTTTTCCTCTCTACATGCTGCCTCCACCTCCCACTTCACATTATTCAAGGAATTCTGCTTATTCTGTTCTCATACCAAGGCATTTGAGAAAACTCTAGAATTTCGCCCATTTTCACTACTGTAATCTCACACCTCATGTAGTCTTGTTACTTAAAACAGACATTAATCCTCTTTTATGTGCTAAGTATTTTAATTTATAAACAGACACATTAATTTCTAATAAATATGCCCATTTAATCCTGATAGCCTTTTAAAGTAGTTCTTATCCTGTATTTACAAAAACTGATGCTTAGAAAAATTAGGTAACTAATGTAAACTCAAGCCCTTTGGCTCTTTCATGTTGCTTATTTATTTGAGAGGATTTTGCAGACCCCAGCTGAAAATGTACAGTATTGCAATCAGAGATTAAATAAATAATAACCTCCCCAAATCCAGGAATTTTCTCCCCTCTCCCTCCAACACACTTGTAGAATCTGAAGCCGGATCTGAAAATATCAGAGTCAGCCTAGGAACTGATATAAAACTGGATCATTTTCTTCTATCCATAATTGTCCACTGCTTTTCACATGCACTGGATAAGATGGAGTCATGGACTTTGGTTTCTAACACAGAAAATATTGAAAACTCTTGTAAAACGTTTCTTAGGATTCAATCATTGCAAAATGCAATTTATGAATTATTTCTTGGTTTCACTGGTCTGTCATTTTGTGTAATTGAGAAATAGAGTGTGAGCCTCTATGCATTTCAGGTATGAGCTGTCCCAGAATTTGGGTTTTGTTTTTGCTCCCAGGGAAGCCACTTCTCATCATTCAAGTAAAACTATGGAAGTCTTTGTTCATTAGATGGCAGCAAGTCATACGCTGGTGTGGGGCCTGGTCATAAGGTTTTGAATCCTAAAGAATACTTCCCGCACAGTTTCCTAGATTCACCACCCTCTCCTCTCCTCTTTCCTCTGTCAAAATACACAGCCTCAGAGTGTTTTTATAAAAATGTGAGAGAGGAGATAATTTGTAAAGTGAGGGATATAGAACCAGACCTTGA
This sequence comes from Madoqua kirkii, assembly GCA_006408675.1. NCBI lineage: Eukaryota > Metazoa > Chordata > Mammalia > Artiodactyla > Bovidae > Madoqua > Madoqua kirkii. The sequence goes on along the minus strand of SJYC01047357.1, from coordinate 22,219 downwards.
TACACCTGGGAGGCGTCTAGGCTGTGGTTTAGAGGCTGTCAGGCTCCTGTAGCTTTTCTTTTAATTGCTCTTATAATTTCTCGTCAATTTCTCCATTCACAGTGACCAGAAATGGCGGGTAACAGTTTAAAATTGACCTTCTAGGAGTCTGTGCTGCGTCTGTGCTGCTTTGTGCAGGCGTCGTCTCTAGCTGTGGCGAGTGGGGCCTGCTCTCTAGGTGAAGTGCGTGGGCTTCTCATGGCAGTGGCCTCTCTTGTTGCAGAACGTGGGCTGTAGGTGTGTAGGCTTCCATAGCTGCAGCATGAGGGCTCAGTAGTTGCAGAACACAGGCTTAGTTGCCCTGAAGCATGTGGGATCTTAGTTCCCTGATAGAGATTGAACCCATGTCCCCGACATTAGTAGGCGAATTCTTAACCATTGGACCACCAGGCAAATCCTGAGCCTGTACACTTTAAAGCAATCGAAGCCTTAGTTAAACCAGAAGGATGAATCTCTATACATAAAGATCTGGGTCCTAGTCCTAGCTAATTCTGTGACTTACTTGCTGGAAGATCTTAGGCAATTGGCTTCACGTTTCTGAAGCTGTTTCCTCATCTGCAAATGAGAAGGCTAATTGGATAAGACCTGAAGTTCCTTCCAGTGTTAACATATCTTTTATAACTTGACCATTGTGCATGAGCCCATGTCTGTGAAAACCCTTTCTCCTCTGGTTGTGAAGCTAGGCAGACCCTTTGTGCAGCATGGGGAGGAAAGTTTGAAGTCAAATCCAGGCTCTGCCATGTCCCATCTGTGACTTTGGACAGGTCACACATTCTCAAGGTCTCTGATGTCCATTCTCAGTTGCATGGATATTCCCAAACCGCAGGGGGTTTTGTGAATAATGAATGAGAATGTTTGGCATTGAACTCAGCAAATGCAGGCAACAACCTTTCTTATAATAGCACTGAGTAGTGGACTGCCCACTCTCTCTGCAAGAGTGCTGGTAGTGAAAGGAGCTGTTTCTGCACGGCTGTGCCCTGGACTCTCACTCCGAGTTTTCTGCCTAGTTTTAACTCTGATCCCCGCTTCTCCTTCCCTAGTTCCCATATTTGAATATTCTTAAGTAGCAGTGACGTGTAGGTTATCTGTGTGAGCAGCCTGTTTACTTTGAGGTTTGGTCAATAAAGAAGCCTCCTTAAACATGGCCATTTAACCCACCCGCACCTCATTTTGTCTCACCATAAAGACACATATGCACGCATGCACACAGGTATTCTTTTATCCTCTCATGCTTTTTGCTAATGGCTAATAAAAAATTAGATTCTTGTTGAAGGACCTGCCTTTCTGCCATCGATCCTCTGTTCTCCCTACCTCTCCAATGAAGCCAAAAGGCAGAGATGTGACAGAGGACGCGAGGGAACCGGGAACTGGGGATCAGAAATTAAGAGTCTACCTTCCCTGCCTTCGAGGGCCGTAAGAGAAGTGAAAGCAGAGTGTTCCAGAAAGTTCCTCCTGTGACAGAGAGTGTGGGGAAAGGCTTAGAGATGATGTTTGAGTGACTGATGTGAAAAGGTTGAGGGGTAGGTGTCTGCATTTTACAGGTAAGGAGATCCGTTTCAGGAACAGCCCCAGAGCCACGCCCACCCACTGGACAAGCCAAGACAAACAGGCCTCCGGTGAAAGACAAACAAGACATGTGGGCTCTTTATCTTTTATCCAGGACTTCATAAGATTGCAAATGTTTGAGTGCTAGAAGTGGAAAAAGCAGATCATCACTTTTTTTTTAATACGTGAAAGGTCCTTGTTAGGGGGGAGTAAAACCAAAACCAGTGCTCAGAATAGTGAAAAATCAGATTTGAGGGGAAAACCATCTTACTTTTGCCAGTATGCAGAAAATTGCCCAAGATACTTTAAACATCTTTTCTCACCATATCATGTATAGTTCAAGAGTAATGCTGATGTTATTATGTTCGTGTACTTGGTTAGAACCCTGAGTTTTGTCCTCTGCTTCTCAGAGGCTGCTTGCTTTCTTCTTTCCTTCCTTCCTTCATATAAATTAGTTATCAATGAGAAATGTCACTTACTGGTGTTTAATTCCAATATATCTGCATGTTATACTTTCCAAAAATGGTAAGTTGCTTTCACCTATAAAAATGGCTTTTTCTGCAGTGTTAATTGTACGAAAGCAAATTATCTTGCCAAGACACTAAAATCCATTATTTTGTTTCATCTGTGCAGTTATAGATCATCTCAGTTACAGGCTACCTAAAATTTGGCTTCTGTCCCTCAGTGAATATCTGTTTCATCTTTGCTTATCTCTATTCCTGATAGCCTAGAAGAATACAGACTAAGATATTATATACACTCAGTTGTCACTGCTTTTTCTTAGATGTCTTAGTTTTATTTTAATGGCAGTTTATTTCTGAGGTAGAAAAGACAGGCCTTTACTTAAGCAAGTAATAGAATTTGTGTGGGCTCAGTCTCTGTAAGTTAAAGGAAGTATGAGCTCTTAATTCCTTTCTTTCTATAAGAGTCTGTGATTCATTATTTTGTGTCAAGTTAATGCTCTACTTTAAAATGTGAGAGCTGTTGAAAGAGTTGTCTATAAAGAGTTGTCTTGGAAGGAAACTTAGTGTGCATGTTATCACACATTAAGTTATCAGGTGTGACAAATCTGGTGGCTTCTAATGTCCTTTTGTTCTTTAGCCAAAAGACATCAAAAGTAATCCACCTGCAGACTTAAGTGAATTTAATAAGATTTGACAGTTTGATAATGAGTACTGGGAGTGTCACAAGCTGTAAGTTGGACAGTAAATGACTGTTGAAGTTAAACTTAGGTGTGGTTTCATTGCTTCTCTTGGTGAGTTATAAACCACTTCTAAGTGCAAGTTCAAAAAAAAGGGGAAGAGATTCAAAACTAAGCTCAGAAAGAGATATGAACACACAAAAACTCACATGTGTGTGTTTATGGCAGCTTTAGTAGTAGCAGTGTTAGTCGCTCCGACTCTTTACGACCCCACAGACTGTAACCTGCCAGGCTCCTCTGTCCATGGGATTCTCCAGGCAAGAATACTGGAGTGGATTGCCATTCCTTCTCCAAGGGATCTTCCCGACACAGGGATTGAATCCGAGTCTCCTGCACTGAAGGCAGATTCTTTACTGTCTGAGCTACAGGGATCCCTATGGCAGTTTTGTTTTTAATAACTAAAAGCTCGAAATAACCAAAAGTCCATCAGCTGATGAATGAATCGACAAAATGACGTGCATTCATACAGTGACACTCAGCAGTAAAACAAACTGCTGATGTGTACCACAACATGGAGGAATCTCAAGTGCATCGTGCTAAATGAAGGACATCAGAAGAGACTATACACTATGTAGGTAATGGTAGAAAAAGCAAAGCTACAAGGACAGAACACAGATCAGTTGTTGCCAGGGCCTGGGGGTCAGAGGAAGGCATTGACCAGAGAGGGGCACACAGGTCCTTTTTGGGGTGGTGGAAACCTTCTGCTTCATTATTTCAGTGGTGCTTGTGTGTACATTTGTCAAAATTCATCAAATTGTACTCTTAAAATTGGTAACTTGTATTCTTATTCAGTGTAAATTATATTGCAAATTTAAAAATGAACACATTTAAGGCAGCATCTTGAATGCCTTACAAAGTGACCAGTTCATTTGGGGAAATAATTATTTTTAAACTTTGAGAGCCTGTTTTTAACAAGATACTAGCAGTATTTGTTTTTATGCTGAACCTGTATAAAATTTAGAGCCCTCAAATGTTTGCATAGGATATGGTAAATGATTGGCTTACTTGAATATCTCATTGCATTTTTGCTTTCTCTTTACTTCTCTGCCCAACCTAGAAAAACTAATTGAGGGACTCAAATCTCCTGACACTTCTCTTCTGCTCCCTGACCTCTTGCCTATGACTGATCCTTTTGGTAGCACTTCTGATGCTGTAATTGGTAAAGTCATTCTCTCTGTGTCTTCTGTTGTGCATGATATGTGTGTCTGTTTCAAGAATGGCAACCCAGTGGTTAACAGTTCCCTACTGAATAACCATGCAGAGGAGTAGAAATGCTGAAAAGCCTCCTGGTGTTGAAGCATTGCCTTGTGCTGACCCAGAAGCCGGGGCTAGTTAATTTCCCTTGTTATTACTCCAAAGGAGTGTTTTCTCTGCCTCCCTGCAGCAGAAGGCAGGGCTGTTATTTATGCCTTTCTTGAAACACTGAGATTTCTAGAGTGAATTTCTTATGAATGAAGGGGAAGGTGGGAAAATTGACATTTCATTACAAAAGCTTTGTGAAAGAAGTTGGTCTTGAGGTGGTCTTTACCTGTAGCAGATTCTTCTTTAGAAGGCCTCTATATGTGCCAAGTGTCAACAGCTGAGAAAGCATTTGCCCCATGGTGAAGCACCAGGAGTAGAATCTTGATCTGGCGGCTTGATCTGCTTGCTTTTACATTTTCTTGTGCTCCAGCCACAAGGCAGGCAAGACCCATAAAATATCTGGAGTCCTTGTACTATGGGGGCACGAAGTCCTAGAACTCAGAAATGCCATGACCTTTCAGAGAGATGGGCCTCCAGTGGGGGGATGTCACATGGTAAGAGTACCTCCAGCTACATCATGGCACGGGATTCAAGATGGACCACTTGCCTTTGCAAGACACAGAACGTGTTTGCCCCTAAGTTTTTCCCTTAAAAAACCACAGTTCCCAGAAGACATGAACATGCCTTCAACCTGTGTCTTCTGACATGTAAGAGATCTGTGGGGTGGCTCCCGTTCTGCATTTATTTATAAAAACTGAGAATCACCAAAACTAGCCACAGTGGTTAACCACAGTAGTGCCTGCTTGGTCAGGGAAGCCCAGACACTCAAATCAACAAAAAGAAAGCATCTTAACGTGCTTTCCATCTTGCCTGAAATGGGCATTTTAGAGAAGTGCATTAGAAAGCCTTCGCAGAATCGTCCCAAGAACCTTCTGATTCCCTTTTCCTCACCCTTTCCTCTCCTCTCTTAATGCTCTGTCACCAAAGAAAAAGCTGACATTGCTGTTGAGAGTCTGATACCAGGACTGGAGCCCCCGGTGCCTCAGCGCCTCCCATCTCAGACGGAATCTGTGACCTCGAACCGCACAGGTCAGTCAGGAGTCTCTACAGTTGCAGGGACTGGTCAGTGCCAGCAGCGCTGAGTCAGACATTCCACCTGCAGCCAGTGGTCCTGGGCTTATTTATTTCTCAGCCTGGTTAGTTCCTCCCACAATGATGCTCTGCATCACTATAGCTCCAGCTTCTAAAAGTTGAGGGATGTGTTTCCTTGGTAAAGAGTGGAGCACTTTTTGAAGCTGTGTTCTCTATAGAGTGATTCCTGAGCTTTCTTTTGTTTCAGTCTTAAGAATTTTTTTACTGGTTCAGGTTCCCTGTACTTTCTTAATGAAAGAACTATCCTGTAAGGATACCCTTTACTCTTCCAGGGTACTGAGCAGTCTTTCTCTCAACAGTATCTGTCATGTCCATGGGAACTCATGCTATGTATATTAACATTCTGTTCCCAGCCCAGAGCTTTGATCATATCTAGATGATTTGTTATTAAATTGTAGGCAAAATTGAAATCTTCCCTAGTTTTGTCATTGCTTTTAACCCAATTTCAAAGTTCACTCTTAGTAGAATTCCTTAACTACAGTTCCTTAAATAGAGATTTGATAACCTTCATTTTGTCAAGTCCATGATTACCTTGATAAAAGTGTCCACTTTGCCAACTTGGAATAGAAACAATTAGAAGTCTGGGAAAATGAGAATAAACTCAACCAGGTTAAAAAAGAATTAAGATAGTGACAATATAGTTCTTTTTCTTGTGCTTGCTTGGCTGTTTTCTCCTAGAAAACTTTTGCAGAAAACAATTCATATGTTGAAATACTTGGAACTCTGAATTTTATCCTTCCTCTGTTCCTTAACTAAAAGCAAAGTCATGTGCTCAGAGGAGCAATTCAAATTTAAAGAGTACTAATAAGAGACAAGATAATTCTGTTTTGAACGGGCATTGGGTTTAGTTCTAGAAAGTGCTGTCTAATCAGGTCATATTCTGCTAATAATAAGCCAGGGACAACCCGCTTCTTGTCAGCTTGGATACCTCATCCTATAATAAATGTTTTCAATGAACTTTTAGGAAAGATTTAAGTGAAACTCTTTAGCTGCAGAGTCCTTTTTCCCAAACAGCGCTTGCTGAGAACTGAGTTGGCAAAGTTTTATTGGCATCCAAACCATTTACTTGCTTAACCAGTAACCTCCAAGCAAAAAATTCTTCCATATTTATGTATTACTGTTCAGAGAAGTTTAGAAATACATGTTTCTATAGATGAAAATCCAGAGTGCTTAACGTGTTTCTTTTGGTTTTCTTCCTCCCGCCTTGGCTCATATGTATAATATAAATGCAATAACTCAAAAGCTAAGACCTAACCGGTGATATTGTTGTGTGTGCCATTTAATGCCGTCACTGACCTGGGATGCTGTTAATCTGGACTCAGATTCTCTCACCGGGGAAGATTCCCTGATTGATTGCTCTCTGCTTTCTAACCCTGCTACTGACCTTCTGGAAGAGTTTGCCCCCATAGCCATCTCTGCTCCAGCCCATAAAGGTAAACACTTTCCTCTCCTCGAGCCCACATGTATCCTTAGAGAAGAGAATTTCCCTTAACAAAAGTCTTTGCTAGTGAAGTTTTCTAACCACCTCCTTGAGTGGAAAACTTGTGTTTGTACTCCTAGCCCCTGTGTTAAAGCTCCTTTCACTAAGAATATTTAATCAGGCTGGGATGGAGATTGTAGAGGTGTGGCTTTCTCACAGTCACCTCTGATGCAGATATCCCATGCTTTCTCGTAAAGACACAGCTACATGCCTTTGTAGTCAGCTCAGGGAGATGACTGACTGTCCACAAACTGACTGATTAGATACTAGGTGGCCTTAGAACTTAAAACTGTTTCATTAAATTGGATTTCAAGTTTTTTGGTAGTGATTACTACAGTAAAGAAAAAAGCACTGTTCCTCAAAAGTCAGTCCTCAAAGATTGAACTCAGAAAAGGTTTGAATTTTAGTTAACCTTGGAGTCATGATTAATTACTAGATTTCTCTTTCTAGTCTACTATTTTTATTTATTTGTCTTGTGTTCATACTGGTTTGAACTTCTGCTGGACAGAAAAATAACTTGAATTGAGTTCTGTTCCTTGAGTGGTTTGTGAGAGTGGCAGACACGGAACATGGGCATCCAGTAAACTTTCTGGGCTCAGACAGTGAAAGTGGTTTTCTAGAAGGAGCAAATACATATAAAAGGAACAGCTGTTACGTCCTTTCTGAAGGAAATGTAGGAAGGAAACCTCCTTGATATGACTGAAAAATAGTTAGCCTTTAGTTTGCAATGGTAATAGCTGAGTTTTTGTTTTTATCCTTGATAGCATTAAAATGACTGTGTTTTTATAGAACGTGTAGTGACAAGTTTCCTATTTAGCCAATTATGTCTGACAGGAGTGTGTTAGCTGTGATGCATAATTACAGAGAAGCATCACTTGCAAAATTGGTGCTCAGCTAGCACTTGATTGTAGAATGGAGAAGAATTTCTAGCAAACTTCTGTGTTAAATCTCAGTGCATGCGATCTTGTGCCCCAGTATTCTTGGGACATCAGAGTTTGAAAGTCTGTTTTCCCAATCACAGGGCAGTGTGTCCTTCCAGAAGTATTTTGTTTTGTTTTCTCTGTGTATGGCAGGCTATGGTCTATAGGATCGCAGAGTCGGACACAACTGAAGTGACTTAACACTAGCACATACAGTGGTTACTTCTTAAAGGGCAACTTAATTATCTCCCTCCTACCTCTGGTTCTGAGTTTTTGTAATGTTGTTAGTCCAGCCTCTGTTAGCTCAACAAAAGAGATAAATGACTAACTCCTGTGCCTTTATGAATTACTGATGTTGAAGAGATCTTTCACAATAAGTATATTTAATGACCATGTAAAGGTAGGGAGAACTCTTCCTGTAACCCTTCTCCCTTCTCATATATAAAAGTCTTAACATGACTAGCTCTAAAGCATTTTTTTTTCTATTTCCTCAAGTTTTCCAGCTTTACTATTTTTATTTCAACTCAGGAAAATAAGCATTTTCATCTTTAAAAGCAACAGTGATTGTGCAGTTGCCTCTGATGTATTCTCTCATTTGCTGATCTCTGCCTCTGTTGTTTCTGCTTGTGTACTTGCGTTCTGTATTAAGCTGCGGAAGATAGTAATCTCATCTCAGGTTTTGATGTCCCTGAGGGCTCGGACAAGGTGGCAGAAGATGAGTTTGACCCTATTCCTGTATTGATAACCAAAAACCCACAAGGTAAGAAAGAGAGGCTGGGGAGAAGAAAAGAGCTTGATATCAGCTCTCTTCAAAATAGTAATGTACCTAATGTAGAAAGGGGGGAAAGTATTAACATTTAATGAAAAAAACTGGGGGTAATAACAATCATTGTGGGCTAGACCAGTATAGATAGTTGGAAGTACACATAACAATACTAATATAGGTATCTTAAAGCATGACTGTGGTATTTATTTAGAGAGAAGGAAAATATTTAATAGTTTGACTAAAAGCTGGTTTTTACAAAGTATCAAGCTAAAAATAGTGATCTTCAGTAAATAGAAACCTGAAGATCTATATCAAAAAATGAAATGAACATTTTTTATCATAATTAGAACAATCTGTGATAAATACTCTTCCCAAAGAGATTAATAATGGTGCTTTGACACCATTTTGCATCTTATAGACATTTGTGGAGTATCCTTTTCTTCCTCTTTGTTATTGGAACATGCTGTAAAGCACTGAATTGCCATAAGACCATCTATGTATTCTTAAAGCATGTTTTTATTGCAGTAGTCTTAATAACTACTTCTTCCCCAAATCAAAAATTACTGATTTTACTTTATCAGGGAAGTGAGTTGATATTATCTGGAAATTATGTACAGCCAGCAGTTCTCAGGCAAAATAGATACTCATTTGAAAATAGCATGCTCTTTGCAAGATCTCCTGCCTACAGTGTGGTGTGCACACAGTGCCTGAACTTTTGTTGGGAGGTGGTAGATAACTAATTTATATGTTTAAAAATTAACATGTAAGAGTTTTCAAAATGTAAATTGTTGCTTCTCCAGGATTTTTTTGTTTTGATTTGGTTTTTTTCTCCTTTGCTTATTCTGCACATCTAAACCTTAACCCTCTGTGTTTTGTACTGAATTCCTATCTCTCCACTTCCAGGTGGGCACTCTAGAAACAGCAGTGGGAGCTCTGAGTCCAGTCTTCCCAACCTAGCCAGGTCTTTGCTGCTGGTGGATCAGCTCATAGACCTGTAGCCGTGACCCAGTAGCAGATGCAGTTCTGTAACCTTCAAACCGTAATACACATTTTCATTACGGAGTTATAAGAAAAGATTTTTTTTTTAATCTGCAAATAAGGGGCCCTCTAGCCCTGATCTTCTATCCCTTGCCTTCTCCCTTAGAAATGATAAGGAAAGAAAATCACTTTGGCCCTCCAGATACTCTTTGGCCAGTTCCTCCCTGTTAGTTTGCTGTGTTTTCTCATTACCCTTCTTCAATAGCATTATCTTACATCAAGCGCTAGATGCCATGAGCTTCACCTCTGCTGGAATCGACTCCACCACAAGCTTAACTGTAACTGAAACTAGTGAATTGACACCTTTGTCTCATTCTTGCTAGGAATGGCCTCCCAAATCGATCCTCCCAACCCCATCTCCTCTGGCCAGATGCTGATGAATGTGTTTCTCTGTTTTTGCTTTTCTATCCTGCTGCATTATCCTGAGGACATGGCTTCTTCAGTCGGTCTTGACTCTAGGCAATAACCTAGAGATGGGTGTGTGGTTTAAGAGAGGGTAAAACTGACTGATGGTTTATGTCCGGAAAGAGAAATTGAGCCCAGCTCTAGCCAACAACTCTGACCTTGTTTGATCATAGACTTAGCCAAGAGATTTAACACCCCATGCAACCTGCCCAGCATCCTTCCAGCATTCTGGCTTCCACTGAACTGTGATTTCTCAGATCTGGAGACGTGACCGCAAGTACTTGAGATCCTTGGATAAAATGTGTACATTATATAAATTCTAAGTATTGCCCTTCCTTTTAGTGTTTAACTATCCCAAGCCGGGATCTCAGAATTAGACCAAAACAAGACAATATGGTAATATGATACCTTTTATTAGAAGACTTTTCACTGGGGGGTGGATGAGGGAAGGGAAGGAATTGTAGCAGAAACAGATGTATTTTTCTTGTGATTTTTATTTTGAATCAAATATTGTAAATTGTGTATAAATGAAGACACTGAATAGTTCTGTTTCCACTTGGCGTTTCAAGTCCGATATCAGGTGTCTGTACAGGGTTTTGATCTCTTTCCCTTGTATAACTAACTACATAGCAACCCTACAGTGTAACATATGGAATCATTTTGAATAGACTTGTGTGTTGCTATAAGCTTTCAGCAGGTCCTCTGTCTTTGTAGAATAAGCATGTTGTTTATTTTCAGATAATCAGAAATAAGTATGCAGACACACTAGGCACAATTTGACTCTGGCTACTTACCTTTCTTTCTCTCTAATGTTTGAACTGAAGGACACGGCCAGTGAAATATGTTCAGTTGGTTTTCCTTGGCTTCTTAGATTAAAAAACAAAAAGCAATTTCTCACTAACCTTAGAATATTGTTCATAAAATAAATAAAGGCCCCTGCACTGACGTGACAACATGCCTCATGGTCACCCTCTGTACATGTCCTTCCTCACTAAAGTATATTTTTTCCTTACATGCAAAGCAGTTCTATAAAATCACCCTTTGAAAAGAGGTGGGCACAGAGAACCCCATTTGGTTCTCTTCCTAGAGTGCCATTTCCATGGTCAAAAGGGAACCTCTTAGCTGATCAGATTTGTACCAATAAAATTCTAGGTCCATTTGCTTGTTTCCTGTCTAGTACTTTTGTTTCTCTTCCTCATGTTTGCACTTTAAGGGGAAAAAAGAAAGCTGAACAGCAACAGCCTGCAACACACTGTACTTCAGAGGCCAAGCTTCAAAAGCCTTTGAAAGGCAGCAGAGGAAAAGTCAGAACTTTTCAGTTTTCCTTCCAACTTTAAGTACTTCCGTGCCAGCTGAAACTAGATGCATGATGTACAGGCCTCTGTTAGGATAATGAATCATTCCCAGAATTGACAGAGGTACAACCTTCATACTGAGAGTTTTAAAAGATTTTCTTGAAAAGCTGTCCTTGATTGGACAGTGAAAATGGGATTTGGTTTGCCCTTTCATGAACAGGATTATTACTGAAGATCAAAATGGTGTTCTTTTTCCCAGACACAGAAAGAATATGTAAGTGAAGGAGACTGTTTATTTTTAAATAATAATGTTTTATGCCTATGTTTTCCAATCTGATTTTTTTCCATACATACATGTTAGAAGTACAGTGAAATGTCTAGCTTCCTAATTTAATTGAAGCCACGAAGAGTACAGTTTAGAAATTAGCTGTCTCTCAATTGTCCTTTTCATGTATTACCCATAATTACATTGAGATGTATTATCTAGTCATAAAAAATGTTAATGAAAATGAACAGACTAGAAACCAGAAAGACTGGGTGGAGGAAGGAAGCCTGAGGGGGATCATGACATGAAATTATCTTGAGTTTGTTCTTTAGGAATAAGGCTTCAAAGGATAGAACTATTTTTCTGTTAAAGAAAACATGTGAGTGACTCTTTATTGAGGCCTCCATTATTGGGGCCTCCTTTCGTTTATAGCACCATCCTGAGCTAAAAGGGTTTGAGATGAGCATAGTGTGCTAGTAATTGATAGAACTTTGAAACGGTAGACTGAGCTACAAGAGGGAACTTAGAGATTATTCTGGTTCATCCACTTCATTTCATAGATGTGGGTGGTGGGAGAAGAGATCCGGGTGGTGGGAGAAGAGATCCGGGCAGGAGGCCCCCTGGAAGCTCCTCCTGACCTTTGCCAGTCCCTGACCAAGTGGCCTTCAGCAGGAGCTTCACTTCTTAGAACTGCTGCTCCTTACTACAGTGATGACTTTGGACCAGATGGTTTTTAAGATTATAGAATTCTAGGGTTCTCAGTGTTTATTATGATGCTTGAGGAGGACTATGAAGGACTTAGATAATCCTGATGTCCTTCAGTTATCTTCCATAGCTCTTACTATTACTATAGTAATATTTATATTTTAGAGAATTACAATAGGCTTTCGCTAACCTGGGTTGCTCTCTTGGTTATCTGAAGAGACCCCTAAGTCATCACAGAATGTTGGACATAGATTTTCCTTTTTTTAATATTGCACACATGCATCTACCTATTCCAACAGCATCAGATTTCAATTATTGTAAACTGTGTAATCAAGGATCTGCTATTTTTAAATGGACAAATACTGTAAGCATATGTTTCTGATTTGCTTTTATTCCAACTGTGCAAAATAGTAACTAAACCAGAAAACATCACAAATTGGATATTTTTTCCCCCTTTATAGCATTCAGATAACTAGATCACCAAATCCAAGTCCCAGTGAAAACCCAGGCCTCAGAGGAGATAAGGTTTAAACGGACACTTGTGAATATGATTATAGTTACTGATTTCTTTAGCAGACATATCAGAATTGTGACATCTAATTGAGTGTTCCCTTCAAAGGCATCTAGTTTTACTTGGGGAAATAATACTTGTTTTAGTGATGCTGCCACCATTTATTTTAAAAATATAAGAAAATCATTGTATTATTGTCTAATTAGTATCTCAGCATCTGAACCTATGCTCTTACCCTTTTTTTATCACTCTTGGTTCTAAGTAACATTTGATGTTTCCAAAAAGCAAAAACATTCCCCTACACTGAAGAGTGGTTACAATGGAAGATAGTCAGAAGAATAATCCACTGAAAATTCCCAGAGAAGACCTTATAATGGACTGTGACAACAATCAGTCTTAATTTCTTTAATATTCTGAATAAAGGAACTTGTGTGATTTTGCCTGTCTTTAGTATGGCTTAGAAAATTGAAAAATACGGGTTTTATAATACCTCTGAAAGAGATTGTCAGTTTGTTTAATGTCATTGGATACTGGACTTGCCTCTTCCCAAGTGAGAATTATGGAACTTGGATTGCTAATAATTACAGGGGAACAAACCCGGGAAAGAACTTGTTTTTCTCAAGATGAACTATTAGTGTTGTTTCTAATCTTTTTGGGGAGCTCCCTTGACAAATTCAAACCAACACAGCTTTCCCCCCAGCTCAGGAACAGTTCTACCTTCAGCAGTGCTGGGGGAAGGGGGGACTTTGGGATTGACCTCAGCCCAGCGGTATGGAAGCCTATGAAGTCAGCTAACAAGATACACCCTGTAGATACCTCGGGCCAAAACAAAGTTTCCCATGCTGATATTTATCTGTAGTTCCAGGAGTCTTTAACTTTCTCAGTCTATAAGATTCAGAATTCTGTAGCCATGCACTTAAAGCTTGGAGATAAAAATGACAGGATTGCTCCCAAAGTATTGAATTCAGCTAATCAGAGACTGCCAGATAAAGAATTGTTAGATGGGTATTTAACATGGTACCTTTACTGAAACACTCCAGATATTACAAAGCTATCTTTTACTCCTCTCAAGAGACCGTAGTTTTACCAAACACAAAGTTAGCCTCTTCCTATTCCCCACTAATGATGCTCCTGGAGCTGGATGTGCTTGGATTTCTTAGTCAGAATGAATCCCAGATGGCCTCCATTTCAAGTAACGGTAACATGAACTATTTTGTTTGTTTTGGGTTTCCTTTCATGATGATCAGGGAGAGAGGTTCTGGGTCAGAGCTGATCTATGCAGAATTACCAAGTGGTGATGTTGCTAGAATGGAAAGTGTCTCCTTGGTTCCCACTGATGTAGTGGCCTCAGTTCACTCTTTCCCTGGGAGTCTCCTCTGCCCTGTTGCACGCCCCCCTCGTCAAGTATATGTGTATTTACCATAGACCTTTTTCCTGTCCTTCCCCAGAAGACAAAGCAAACAGAGGTACATGAAGCTATCTGATACAGTAAAAAATGTGAAATTGGAACATTGCTACTCACGTATTGTATAAAAAAAGTCTGTAAACAAATTTCTTATGTAAACATACAGAAAAATAAAGACTTTTATCTGTTCAACAGGGAGCATGATGTTCAGAGCTATAAATAACCTACAATAGCTGCTCTTTTCTTGATCTGAAAACCTTTTACAAAAAGGATTTAAACACATTGTTGAATGACAATAAGCACCTGTGCATGAGTACCGTGCAAACACATCTGAGAGACGTGCCAAGGATGTTTTAATGAGTCCTGGCTACGCTGGCTTCACTTGGGGTCATGGAGATGAAAACCCTTGTGAGCCTGCATTTGATACGACCAGATGTAGAGTTGAAAAGGGAGCACAGTATTTGCAGCTACCCTCCTTGAATTTAATCTTTGATGCACCCAGGGCAATTTAATTAAACATTTTGTGTTGGCAACAGCAGTTTTATGCCCAAGGAGAAATCTCTCTCATTTAATTGCCCCATTGGCTTGAGAGACACAGCATCGCTAGCCAGTGTTGGCTCCCAGGCATAGGTTTTAGTGCAGCTCCACAGCATATGGTAGAACCAAGTGCTTGATCTTATTATCTAAGCAAAAGGTCATGGAAATTATGCATTTGAAGTACATCTCCTGATTCAACTCTGAAAGAGTGTGGATTTCATTTGGTGCTGCATTTCTGAAGTTCTTGGGAAGGGATATATTTTGCTTTCTATTTGCTAACTAACTGATGAGAAGGTTTTCCAATACTCCCAAGTCTTCATTTCCAGTTTGGGGTAAGAAGTATATCTCTGGTGCTTCTTCTAATTGTTATTTCACTTTATAGTATGAGAGAAAGTAAAATTTTGGTCACCTATGATATATGACACTCAGAAAGATCCAGCCTGAAATTGGAGACTTCAGATTTCGATTTTTCTTTCTTAAGGGAATACTGGCCTTCACTGTGTCCATCAGATAAAATTTCCAGGGGTAACCTATTCTAAATCATTCAGCACTTTGAGGTGCTTGGGAAATTAAGGGGGAATTGGTGTGAGTCTTTGGAAAATCATCAGATACTTGTGGGTATGTCTTTCCCTCAAAGCATATAAGCTAAATCTTTACTGAATCTTTACTGAAATTGATGTAGTCTGCTACTGCTGCTGCTGCTAAGTCGCTTCAGTCGTGTCAAATTCTCTGCAACCCTATAGACGGCAACCAACTAGGCTCCCCCATCCCTGGGATTCTCTAAGCAGGAACACTGGAGTTTGGAGCCTCAAAAGACTAAAATGGAGTTATCCCTAGTGGAAGCGTTGAAACAGTGTGCTTGACTTTAACCTCTCACATAGTCCCTACATCAAAGCAAGAAAAAGAAGTGTGTTTTGACATTTTGCTTAATTTAATGTGCTAAACCAAAAAAGAGAGAGACATGACTTAATTTGAGAAAATTAGAACAAAATGCCCCCCCTTAAACTTCATGATAAGGAAGATCCTTATGCTTGATAAGGGAGACCCTGACTCTGTGAGGTCAGGTCCTGGGGTTTAGCCCAGCCACCCCACCCCATCACCCTATACCCCAAGAACAACTGGCTAGCTTTTTGAGTTTTATGGTCACAGGACGTCTGCTATGCATAGCCATTGGTTTGCAAAGGAAATGGGCCAAGACACTGAGGTTAAATTAGTGTAAATCTTTCATCACTCACAGGCAGACGCTTCCAACGTGTTTTTCTGACAGTACAAGGCTATCTTCACATATAAGGACTGTTCACCCTGAAAAATATGCTTTCCCTTCCTACAATAACACATTGATAGTAAGGAGAAAAAAAAGAAACCCTCTAACCACCAACAAGATTTAATGTCTGTCTTCTGTTTACAGTTATTTAGAATTCCTCCTTCTCTTGACTGCTTTGTTTCTTATGCTGCCACTACCAAAATTCCCTGCGGGGATGTGGATGTCTGCGCACCCTATACCCACCGCTTGTCTGGTCTCCAGAATGCCGGGCTTGGAGAGTTGCAAAGGGCAGTTGCTCTCAGCCTTGGTCATACTGCACCTCCTCTAAAAAGAATGGAAAGGTTAACAGATGAGCCTTTTCAGGAGAATCCTTTAAATGTACTTTTCTAATCCTATAGAGCAGATTCATGCTCAGAGATCAAATAGGTCTGATCTTGTTTTGAAGAACTGGAGACTAGTTCTCCCGTCAAACTTAATGTTATAGTATTTTGTGACTGTGTACATTTTTTAAAAGTTGTTGCAAACTTTAGGTATGATTTTCTTATCATTCACTGTGAAAGTCATAGAATATGCTCGGGGTTGGCAGATTTACAGTCGACTTGACCAAGAAGTCACTGCTTTTTAACATAGTTTATATAGGCTAGGAATGCCCTTTCAGCCTCTCCAACTCTGGATATGGGCACCCCTACTTGGTACCTTCCAGTTCTCAAAATGTCATCTAATTCTGCAGGCATCCAAGATGCCCACGTTCTATAGATAACTGGTTTTTGGAGGTCTGTGCTTACAGTTTGATTTGACTGCATGCCATTAAAAATTCCCCCAAACACTAGCTCCAGTCAAATTAGTGCTCATTTTCATTGTTGGTCCATATGGTGGCCAGAGTTGGTCACTGGTTTAACTAAATGTGTCAGTTCTTTCCTAAGAGATATGTTGCTCTCCCACAGAACTGCATCAGCACTTAGGGTTGTTTTTGGAGATGAGAAGCTATGCCTTAGTTTTGAGAACTAAAAACTTTGTACAGCTGATACTGTTAGAAAGTGGTTCAAGGAGTTTGGAAGGGGTGGTTCCTATCACTTTGCTTAGCAAATCTTAACTTGGTAAACTTCCCTGCCCTATTGCATTTTGAATTTCCTCCCAGATACCATCATCTGGGGATCACTATGAGATCTAATATCAGTATGCTTGCTTGAGAGGTCAGAGTTATGTCCCTTCACATATATTGCAAGGGAGAGAAGGTATTCTATTTATTTCCTGTTCACATGTTAAAATTACGGTGCAAGGAAACATTTATCCACTTCAAAAACTTCAGAAAGTCTTTTGGCACCAGTACAGAGTTTAACTTAAAGACTCTCTAAGTTGAAATTTACCAAATACATTTACAGTTTTAGAAAGAGAAGGGGTGGGGGGGACACCTTTGTTTCCAAAAACAATATTTAAGGTCAGAATTGTTGAAAAACACTAAAATAAAAAATAAGCACTGCTAAAAAAAATTAAAAGATTCAGAGAAACATAGTATTTTTGTACAGTATCTCCGAAAATGTTCAGATTGCTCTCTACATCTCTTTACAATGTAATGTCTCTAACTGGTTTCCCAATAAATTGATTTTGATGCTGCTTCTGCTGTGTTCTGTGTGCTTAATTCAAGCAGAAACTTTAGCAGGGGAAAATTAGCAGATGCTTCTACTAGCTAATGGTTTGCGTAGAAGGGGAGAGGGTAACGTGGGGAGAGGATGATTGAATTACCTCTGTACAGAGGTTCTGAATCATCTATAGAATCTGAATCATGGTACCTGTAATTTCTTCCCCTGGTGGGCTGGGAAACCCATGATAACATGATACCTCTGCCCCCAATCACCCTTTTCTCTGGATTCTTCTTGCTTAGTTACATATGCCTTTTTCCTGCCCTCTTGCTAACATGTGCCCAATGACATACTTCTAACCTGCTAATATTTTTGGAAGGTAAGCTCTCTTGCATTCTGATAATTGTCTGTTTGATCTTGAAAGCCAGAGCACCCTGAGGCACCTCTACCTAGATAGAAATCGATTAGCATATTAGAGTTTGCAAATACTTCTGTAATTACCTGTGCATTTTCCTCCTTTTGCTTAAAGAAGTTTATGATGGATTCATTTAAGCAGAGGAGATCTTTGCTAACTTGGAAGACTGAAAACAAAATTCCAGGGCAACTCCAGCTGAAGGTGATTTGTTTAATGTGATATTAATTATATCTCCCCTTTGAAAAGTGCCTTCAGCATTCATATTGGGGCTCTCTTATACTCTTTGATAGTGCTTATGATGTCAATCATCAAGTAATTGTGTATTTATCAAGCAGCCATGTTCTGCTTTTTTTGGAAGAGGGGGTGCAGTTCTCAAGTCACAGGCAGGGGGGACCACACATCAGATCTGAACTGAATTTGTCCCCAGACAGTATCTCTGCATCAGCCGGCACTGTCACGGTAGATGTACTTCTGTAATTACCTGTGCATTTTCCTCCTTTTGCTTAAAGAAGTTTATGATGGATTCATTTAAGCAGAGGAGATCTTTGCTAACTTGGAAGACTGAAAACAAAATTCCAGGGCAACTCCAGCTGAAGGTAATTTGTTTAATGTGATATTAATTATATCTCCCCTTTGAAAAGTGCCTTCAGCATTCATATTGGGGCTCTCTTATACTCTTTGATAGTGCTTATGATGTCAATCATCAAGTAATTGTGTATTTATCAAGCAGCCATGTTCTGCTTTTTTTGGAAGAGGGGGTGCAGTTCTCAAGTCACAGGCAGGGGGGACCACACATCAGATCTGAACTGAATTTGTCCCCAGACAGTATCTCTGCATCAGCCGGCACTGTCACGGTAGATGTGGAGATGAGGGATTGGTTTTTCATTCCATTCAGAGCCAGTCAGGTAGAGCAGGTGTCAGTGCCTGGCCCCACGCGTGCAGGAGCATTGCATAGTTAACGCTGAATGTCTGTGTGCCTAACACCTTCATCTCCTCTCCTGCACATTGTTCCTCATGTTCCGAAATGTGAGACCGTGATTGGTTGTGTTCCAATTTGTGTGCCGTTTCCTTGCCTGACTTTTCTTGTTCTGTTTTTCCTTTTTCCATTTTCAACATCCATTATTTGGTCCCACAATGTTCCTGCCGCGGGTTGACCACTGAGTGTTCCAAGGAGCATTGAACTTACCAGTGCATTAATTCTGCATTTTGTGCTTTTCTAGGTCTCCAGAGAGAGCCCATTCCCTCTCCTGTAATAACTGTAGAGCACTTTAAAGAATCGACGGGTGTTAAAGGCCTTCCCTTGTACCCGGACCCCTCCCGGGTACCCGGCACGAAAACTCAGAACAGTTTAGAATCTGACTACTTGGCCCGAGATGGACCTTCCAGCAACAGCTCGTTCCACAGCAGCGAAGAGGAGGGGACCGACCTCGAGGGGACATGCTGGACTGCAGTGGCTCTCGCCCTCTGCTCTTGGAGTCCGAAGAAGAGGATGAGAGCTGCAAGCCTCCTCAGGGGAAGCTCGGAGGAGCCACTCCCTTCACTCAGCCGGAGGTAATTCCCGCACAGGCCAAGGCCTCGCAAGGTGGGAGGAAGCACCAATTCGGAGCCCTCGCTCAGCCAACCGCTGATGGACTCGGTGAGCCAGATGTGTTCGCCACTGCTCCCTTCCGGAGTTCAAGGATTCCCACTGATGACATTTTTGCCAAAGCCCCCTTTGTCTCCAAGGGCAACGTGGCCCCTTCCCAACCAGAGGAGACGGATGTGTTCTTGAGAGCTCCCTTTACCAAGAAGAAAGGCATGGAGGAGTCAACAGTTGCCCAGAGCCCTGCCCAGGAGCAGCCCGGTCTCAGTCAGACCGATGACATCTCTCTGCTTCCGGGCCTCGATCGAGCCGTGTACCCATCCGCCCGAGCTCAGTATTCCATGGCTGGCTTTGCCCAGCCGTCTAACCTCCCCTCCCATCCAGTACAAGCAGCAGACCATCTTGACAGCATCTCTTCCAGGGGCTCCTCCCTAGAATCTGGGGCCCATCCTAATGACAGAAACAAAGGACCTCAGCCCCAGAAAGAAGCTGTCTCAGGCCCCGTGGCAGGCAAACCATTCCGCCCCCAGTCTTTATCCAAATATTCCCGTCACTATAGCCCGGAAGATGAGTCGAATCCAGAAGCCCAGCCCATCGCTGCCTACAAAATTGTTTCGCAAACCAATAAGCAGTCGATAGCTGGCTCCGTTTCCATCACATCCCTTGCCTCCAGGACTACAGAGCTGCCAGCTGCTGATCCTTTTGCTTTAGCACCCTTTCCTTCGAAATCAGGCAAACAGAAACCTTAGGAGCCATGCCTGAGCCTCAGGCCCCTGTCTCTACCCTACCCTCAGTACCCACCACGTCACTCCCAGCTGAGCCTTCCTGAGAAGATTTATATCAATTATTCTCTTTCAGTTCCATGAG
The DNA here is from genome assembly GCA_006408675.1 of Madoqua kirkii. NCBI lineage: Eukaryota > Metazoa > Chordata > Mammalia > Artiodactyla > Bovidae > Madoqua > Madoqua kirkii. The sequence continues at coordinate 2,005 of SJYC01047357.1, read as the reverse complement.
TCAGGCAGAACTTCTTTAGTCAACAGACTCAGTCGAGGTGATACTTAGTTCTCCCTTAAGTTATGCCATTGCTTTTGTTTAGATTGATTTCTGGACTTTGGGTGAGTGTGTCCATCTTCACCTCCACCCAGAATTCTGCTTTCTATTGTGTGCCTAGAAACTGTTTTAATCTCAAACTGCTTGTCAGTAAATCCAGAAATAACTTCCCAAAGGGGCCATGGTATTGCTACTTTGATTCCTGTAGTTCCTGTTCTGAGTCATGTCTAATGAGGAATTAAGATGAGTTCCTCCCAGATTTGGTTTCATACTCTTGAAAAGGGTACATTTCGGGAAAGAAACACAAGATAAAAATTCTGCTCATCAAAAGAAAGTGTGAACCCGAAGATACTACTCATTCCTCTAAAACCAGCAACTCTAGAAAGCTTCTCTGGATCTGAGTGTGTGTAGGCCACCCTGATCCTCATGCATGAGTGTCGGTGGGTGTGTAACATGTGTTAGATCCTTTCCTTTGTAGAAATGCAAACAGGTGAGATTTCTGTGCTGGTGTCTGATAGTGTGGAGCCTTCTCTCACATGCACACTTTAAAAATTCATTTGAGTGTACAGCTGTGTGTGTACACTTCTGTTTGCACAGGAAACATTCTTCCTTTAGGTAAATCCTGTCCCACCTTGTGTACCTCCACAATCATTCATTAAGTAGATTGTTTTTCCCTTTAGGATTTGCTATTAACAAATTTCATTTACAAAGTCTTGAAAAATTAACTATCCTTATACAGTTTTCCCTGAGAACAATAGAAAAGAACACCTTGTTACAGTTCCAACCACTGGGTTTGGGGTCTAAGTAATTTTAAAAAGTACTCAAGTAATTTTAAAAATCTTGGGTCTGAGCACTCCATGCTGTCATTATGAAATTAATTGATCATGAGACTAGGCTACAAACTAGATTTGCTTTTTGTTTTCCCACATCCTTGTCACCTTCGTCTGCCCCTTGAGGAAGTAGAAACCTGAGACATGTAAATAAGTTTGGAGAATGGAAAAGAGCTGAACCAGTCAGCCTTGAGAACCTTTCCATTCTTTGTCCCCTCGGATGGTGAAGCAGGTCAGATAGGTGCTTGACTTGTGTTTTTGAAATGTCTCCTATTTCTGGAAAGCTCTGAGTTATTCTTGACTGTTCTCATGCCCTTTATTATTAGTGCCATAAGTTGAAACTTAGATCTCAGTGGGAAGATTTCTGCTGAAGTTCATGTTTCAACTTGAAAGTTTCCTGTGACTCGTAGTAAATGTTCCTGATTTCTTCATTAGCTGGAGAAGTTAGAAGCGTTGCTCACCAACCAAGATTAATGACTTAAGAATTATGAGAAATTCATCCGAGAATCAAGCCTGAATGCCAGACTTGATTGCCATTGACTAAATGTGGTATTTTAAAATTTGAAATTCTGGGATCTTGACAGTAAAATATAAACAGATACTTCTCAAGACTTTTTCTAATTTAGTCTCCACCTACTTCAGCTGTCCAGGTTAAAAGGTAAATAATTGGCAGTGGATCAGGGCTCCTAGCAGTGGTTTTTCCAACTGAGGCTTCAGCAGTGCTGGCCCTTCACTTTTGAGGATGCTAAATGTTCACTGGGCTTTTCTCCCAGTGATCATTTCTGAATTTTCTGTGTAACAGTGGATGTTGAATTATCTTTCCAATTGATTTTGGCTAACGAGTATAAAATTTCCACCCCAAATTCGTATCTTGGTTATTATCAGTTAAAGTGTGCACAAGCAGGAGTGAAAGTTGAGTTCACTTGCTCAGTCATGTCCAACTATGTGATCCCATGGACTGCAGCACACCAGACCTCCCTGGCCATCACCAACTCCCAGAGTTTACTCAAACTCCATTAAGTCGGTGATGACATCCAACCATCTCATCCTCTGTCATCCTCTTCTCATCCCGCCTTCAATCTTTCCCAGCATCACGGTCTTTTCAAATGAGTCAGTACTTCGCATCAGGTGACCAAAGT
>SJYC01047355.1:0-25936 GCA_006408675.1 Madoqua kirkii | reverse complement strand
CCTACCAGGCTCCTCCGTCCATGGGATTCTCCAGGCAAGAATACCGGAGTGGGTTGCCATTTCCTTCTCCAGGGGATCTTCCCGACCCAGGGATTGAACCCAGGTCTCCCACGTTGAAGGCAGATGAGTTAACCTCTGAGCCACCAGGGAAGTGTTAAATACCAGAGAGAGGTAATGACAAAAATGCTTGTTGGATTTGTCCAGTAGGCTATTGACCCTAGCAAGAGCAGTTCTTGTAAATTGATGGGAACTGATTGCAGGGGGTTAAGGAGTAAGCTGGAGAAGGCAATGGCACCCCACTCCAGTACTCTTGCCTGGAAAATCCCATGGATGGAGGAGCCTGGTAGTCTGCAGTCCATGAAGTCGCTAAGAGTCTGACACGACTGAGCAACTTCACTTTCACTTTTCATTTTCCTGCATTGGAGAAGGAAATGGCAACCCACTCCAGTGTTCTTGCCTGGAAAATCCCAGGGACGGGGGAGCCTGGTGGGCTGCCATCTATGGGGTCGCGCAGAGTCGGACACGACTGAAGCGACTTAGCAGTAGCAAGGAGTAAGCACAGTGTAAAGAACAAAATATACATTTTAAAGAATGGGGGTTTCATTTTATACAAGGACCTTCAATGATTCACAATTGAAGGACACAGTACAGCTGTATTAATCCTTCCCCCGTAAAACAAACCTGATCCCCAGTCTTTTTCTATGTTATAAATTTTTCTTAAAAGACTTATCTCTCTTAATAGCTTTTTCCATATCTTGTTATATCTAACTTGCATTCCAATATCATTGATATGGATGTGTTTTTCTCCCTCCAGTTCTCATATTAGTAATATCATGAAACAAATACTAGACATTTTTAGGGTAGAAAAGGAGAATTACACTATAGTATCAGTAAATTAAAAAAAAAAATCAATAGTCACTATGGTAGGCTAAATAATACCTCCCCACTTCCCCAAAATGTCCATGTTCTAATCCCCAGAAATTGTGAATGATAACCTTACATGGCAAAAGGGATTAAGCATATGGGATAAAGTTAAGGATCTCGAAATGGGGAGATTATCCTGGATTATGCAGGTGGGCCCAACATAATTAGAGGATTCTTTAATAGAGATGAAGGAGAGGTTAGAGAAGAAGGTGATGTGATGACAGAAACAAGGATTGAAGTGATACTTTGAAAATAGAGGAAGCCAAAGAATAGAGGTAGCCTCTAGATGGTTAAAAAAAGAAAAAAGAAAAAATGGAAATAGATTCTCCTCTCAGAGCCTCTAGAAGGAACCAGCCCTCCTGACAACTTGACTTTTTGTTGTTCAGTTGCTCAGTTGTGTCCAACTCTTTGTGACCCCATGTACTGCAGCCAGGCTTCCCTGTCCTTCACCATCTCCCAGAGATTGCTCAGATTTATGTCCATTAAGTTGGTGATGCCATCCAACCCTCTCATCTTCTGTCGTCTTTCTCCTCCTGCCTTCAATCTTTCCCAGCATCAGGGCCTTTTCTAATGAGTTGACTCTTCGCATCAGGTAGCCCAAGTATTGACTTTGGCCCAAAGAAAACAACTGTAAACATCTGACTCCCCAGCCTGTAAGAGAAAAGTTTGCTGTCTTAAGCCACTAAAGTGAGTAATAATTTGTAACAGCAGAAATGGGAAACCAATCCAGACACTAAAGTTATTCTCCAAAATTCTAAGAGAAGTTAACAATAGTTCCTATAACAGTGACAATAGACAATGGACACCTGGTGCTGAGGGATGGTGGTGAAGAACATGGGTTAAGACTGCTTAGGCTGGGCCTTCCCTGACAGTCCAGGGGCTAAGACCCCGCCTTCCAATGCAGGAAGCACAGGTTCCATCCCTGTTCAGGATGGGGAACTAAGATCCCACATGCTGTGAGGTCTGGCCAAAAAAAAAAAAAAAACTGGTTAGGCTTGCATCTGGTTCTGTCACTTTATGGCAAGTAGAAGGGAAAAAAATGGAAGAAGTGACAGGTTTTATTTGAGGGGGGAGGGCTCCAAAATCACTGTGGATAGTGACTACAGCCATGAAATTAAGAGACACTTACTTGCTCCTTGGAAGGAAAATTATGACAAACATAGGCACCATATTTAAAAGCAGAGACATCACTTTGCCAACAAAAGTCCATATTGTCAAAGCTATGAGTTTTCCAGTAGTCGTGAGAGTTGGGCCATATAGAAGGCTGAATGCCAAAGAATAGATGGTTTTGAATTGTGGTGCAGAGAAGACTCTTGAGAGTCCCCTTGGACTGCAAGGAAATCAAACCAATTTCAAAGGAAATCAACCTTGAATATTCATTGGAAGGACTGAAGTTGAAGCTTCAATACTTTGGCCACTTGAGGCAAAGAGCCGACTCATTGGAAAAGATACTGATTGATGCTGAGAAAGATTGAACGCAAAAGGAAAGGGGGTGGCGATGGTTAGAGACCATCACCAAGTCAATGGACATGAATTTGAGCAAACTCCAGGAAAGAAAACACCAAAGCAAACATTCTCAGAAAACATATCTCACAAAAGGAGACAGTGGAGGACAGAGGAGCCTGGAGTGCTACAGTCCATGGGTTTGCAAAAATTGGACATGACTTTACAACTGAACAACTCTGTCCATCACTTTCTAGTTTTATGATCTTGAAACATTACTAAGCTTCTAAGGGGCTAAGTCTCTTCATCTGTAAAATAGTGACATTAAATGGCCATGATCTAGGTCATTACGAGGTATGCTTAGAAAGGTGGCCCACTGGAAGTGCTCAATCAATGTCAGAGATTTCTGTTTGATTCATCAGCTATAATGGCACCACCGTGTGGTAATATCACAATTCCTTCAGCCTACCAGCTTTGAGATTGTGTTTTACCTAACAATTTTTAATATTGGCATTTATTTCAGAGTTTGTACACAAAGCAGAGTTGATTAACAATATGTCTTTCAGGTATATGGCAAAGTGATTCAGTTACACATACACATGTATATATTCTTTGTCAAATTCATTTCCCATTTAGATTATTACAGGGAAAAGATTTTTATTCACATACTTACATGGGCATTAACAGAAAAATACAACACAAGAGGTGGTTAGAATTTGGAGCTTGCCGCTAAGTCACTTCAGTCGTGTCTGACTCTGTGTGACCCCATAGACGGCAGCCCACCAGGCTCTCCCGTCCCTAGGATTCTCCAGGCAAGAACACTGGAGTAGGTTGCCAGTTCCTTCTTCATCCAGTTCATGAAAGTGAAAAGTGTAAGTGAAGTCGCTGAGTCGTGTGCGACTCTTGGCAACCCCATGGACTGCAGCCCACCAGGCTCCTCTGTCCATGGGATTTTTCCAGGCAAGAGTACTGGAGTGGGTGCCATCACATACTGTCTTAATAAGGTGTTGTTGCAAAATAATCAATAAACAATCTAAATAATAATAGAAGAGAGTTTTATTCAAGCCAAAGATTATAGCTTGAGAAACCACCTCTGAGTAGCTCGGAGAATACTTTTCCAAAGAGGTAGGGGAGGAGCCAGTACATATATAATTTTTGACTGGAAAATATATACATCTTCACTGATCAAGCATCAGTTCAGTTCAGTCACTGAGTCGTGTCTGACTCTTTGCAATCCCATGAATTGCAGCACACCAGGCCTCCTTGTCCATCACCAACTCTCGGAGTTCACTCAGACTCATGTCCATCGAGTCAGTGATGCCATCCAGCCATCTCATCCTCTGTCATCCCCTTCTCCTGCCCCCAATCCCTCCCAGCATCAGAGTCTTTTCCAATGAGTCAACTCTTCTCATGAGGTGGCCAAAGTGCTGGAATTTCAGCTTCAGCATCATTCCTTCCAAAGAAATCCCAGGACTGATCTCCTTTAGAATGGACTGGTTGGATTTCCTTGCAGTCCAAGGGACTCTCAAGAGTCTTCTCCAGCACCACAGTTCAAACACATCAATTCTTTGGCACTCAGCCTTCTTCACAGTCCAACTCTCACATCCATACATGACTACTGGAAAAACCACAAGCATAGATGTTGATAAAACATTATGGCTAGTCACAAAGGACAGATACCTCAAACTAACAATTTTAGTGACTTTCTATATATGGGAAGATGCAAGAATCTAGGGTCATTTACATTCTTCCTGAGGTATGCATCTCAACTCTCTAGGGGCCAGCTTATTCAGAACAGGGAAGGCCTCACCCTGTTTTGGTCCCCACCCCCCTCAATTCCCTTCAGGGCTCCCATTGTGAGTCACAGCAGCAGATTATGACTTAGTCCTTTATATAATAGATGGTGGGCAACATTCTTTGAATGGTTAAAGTATGTGTACAATGTATGGTTGACAAGTGATAAGACAGACTGTTTTAGTTAGCATAAAGTTCAAGCCAAATTATGTATAAGCCAGAATAACTTCCCCATACTTCAGTATGTGAACATTTCTTCCATCAAAGGGAAGGGCAAGGGGAAGGAGAAGGGGAGAAGAAGACCTATGGGAATACAAATGAATTTTTAGGAAAAGACAAATAGGTTTTTCAGAGAATAGAGATAAGATAATTTTGTAAGAATGTCTGCTTTGGTGTTTTCTTATTCCTAAACCAAATTCCCCTCTTCAGTGATAGGAGTCCATCTTTCCTGGTTGCTAGACTACTGGGGAGAGGATTTATAACAGCTGAATTCTTTTGTGAGGCTCTATTTTTAGGTAGATAGTTCAGTTCAGTTCAGTTCAGTTGCTCAGTTGTGTCCGACTCTTTGCGACCCCATGAATCACAGCACGCCAAGCCTCCCTGTCCATCATCAACTCCCGGAGTTCACTCAGACTCATGTCCATCGAGTCAGTGATGCCATCCAGCCGTCTCATCCTCTGTTGTCCCCTTCTCCTCCTGCCCCCAATCCCTCCCAGCATCAGAGTCTTTTCCAATGAGTCAAAAGTTCCTGAAGTAGTATATTCTGGATGCCTTCAACAGAAAGAGATAAGTATGTGAAATTGGGCAAGGCTCTAATAGTTTAGAAAGTCCATTTCCATGACCGCTTTTTCTCTGCAAAGTAAAATCTGCCAAGAATGAGGAGGGAATGGATATCTTTAGAATAGCTAGTAAAGAAGATGGTTTATATATATATATAAAACTAGTATTTTGAATAGAATGAGTTCACTAAGATAACTGTATTTGAATTCAACTATGTCTGACTTTGCGACCCCATGAACTGTAGTTCACCAGGCTCCTCTGTCCATGGGATCTCACAGACAAGAATACTGAAGTGGGCTGCCTTTCCCTTCTTCAGGATATCTTTCCAACCCAGGGATTGAATCCATATCTTCTGCACTGCAGCCGGATTCTTTAGTGCCTGAGCCATCAGGGATTCTTGCCTGGAGAATAACATGGACAGAGGAGCCTGTTGGGCTACAGTCCTTTGGGTTGCAAAGAGTTGGACACGACTGAGAAACTAACATACACACCTGAATTGAAGTTTGTCAATTAATCACACACAAAAAAGGGAAAGAGTACCTGGAATGAGGTCCCTCAAAGTGCTTAAGAGGCAGGCAGATGAAACCCTGCAAAGGAGAAGGAGAAGTAATCATAAAAGTAATAGGCACAATTGGCAGTAGTAGTGCCAGGGAAACTAAGGAGTGAGATTATTAAAGGAAAGAGAGACCCTCAGCATTTGATGTTCTGGAGGTCAAGAAAGGCAAAAATGAAGAAAAATCCTTCAAACTCAGCAACATGGATGATGGGGGTGGTCTTGACTAGAGCAGGTCCCCTCCCTGCACCAGTGGGATACAGAAGGCTGCTTTTGATGGTTTTGATCTCAGGGTGCCTTGGCCTCCAGCAGCTTGAAGCAGGATTTCAGTTTCCAACAAGAGGCTGAAGTCAGGCCGTGTCAGTGACAGCACTGAATCCCAGACACTAGACCGCCAGGGACAGTGGCCAGGGACAAGTGCCTGGCCTGTTGCTGTGTGGCAGTGAAATTCCACATGGAGACGGAAAGTAGTAAGTAAAGTGTTTATTAGGAGGAAAAAAAAGAGTATGTGTGTGTAGACACATGAGTGGACTCAGAGAGAGAGAGAGAGTCAAACCCTCCTGTAGTTTGAATCACTTGTATGGGGCATTTCTTCCGGGTTTCCTTTGGCCAGTTTTAGGAGTAGGAGGTGAGAAACTAGAGACTACAACTGTAGGCAGATCTTACATCACTCGACTTTGCAAGAGGAAAAAGTCATTTGAAGGCAGTTTGGGGCAAGGCAGGATTTTTCTTGTAGGAAGGAGTAGATAAGAGACGGAAAAGTTGAAGATGAGAGAAAAGATGGTTCCTAACTGGGGTATATGGAAAAGGCAATGGCACCCCACTCTAGTACTCTTGCCTGGAAAATCCCATGGACAGAGGAGCCTGATGGGCTGCAGTCCATGGGGTCTCTAAGAGTCAGACATGACAGAGCGACTTCACTTTCACTTTTCACTTTCATGCATTAGAGAAGGAAATGACAACCCACTCCAGTGTTCTTGCCTGGAGAATCCCAGGGACAGAGGAGCCTGGTAGGAGTCCATCTATGGGGTTGCACAGAGTCGGACACGAATGAAGCGACTTAGCGGCAGCAACTAGGGTATGTTCTTGGGCGGAGGAGCCACACTGCACACTTGATTCAAAGTCTAAAAGACAGTACAGGGTCAAGCTGTGGATGACACTGAAGTCTAAAACGGATCAGAAAAAAAATGAAGCCAATATACAGCCCTGAGAATGTAAACTGCACTCAGTTTGTTCAGCCCTAGATCAGTCTGAAGCCCAGCCCACTCCCTTCAATGCCTCCCCTGGGATGTGGTCTCAACCTGTCCGAAAACAGGTGTGTTGTGTCCATTCCAAAAACCAAGGGGAAAAGTGAAAGTATTAGTCACTCAGTCAGTCTCCTACTCTTTGCCATACTCTGTATATATTCTAGAGCACTGCCTCTCAATGGGAGCTTGCAGCAAAATCACCTGGGAAAGTGAAAGTGAAAGAAAAACCAATGACTGGACCCCACCTCCTGAGACTGCGGTTCAGTAGTTCTAATGTGCAGTCTGATAATTCGCATTTCCCATTCGTTCCCATGAGGTTTCTGCCCCTAGTCCACACTTCAAGAACTGCTGTCCTAGAAGAAACTGTATACCCTAATATTCTGGAAAAGAATGAACTTTGTACTGTGCTCTGGAAACTAGTCAGTACTCATGTTTATATAGCAGAAGGCAGCTCCGCACTAAGGTGAGTCTCTGTGCGTGCTGAATCCACAAGCCCAGCCTTATCCAGAGCCATACGGACCTCACAGAAGGAAGGCAGGCAGCTAGCTGGCTGAAGGAAGGCGAAAATCTTCTCAGGGAATGCTACAGGGTGACTTTTGAGCTGGGGCTGGATGGCAAGAAGGATTCTACTGCAGGCAATGAGCAGGGTTAGGGATGGGAAACAGCATTCTGCTCTGCAAAGGCAGCACCCAACAAATGGGAAAAGCAATGTATGGTTCCACGCATGCATGTGGAGTCCCTTGTGTTTACCTGACACCTGTGGAGGCATCAAAAGAATTTCTACCCACTCTCCAGCTCCCTGCCCCGCCCTGCTGTTGCCCAACCTTATGAAAGTAATGGTTTCAAATTCATTCAGAAAAAACAAAGACCATGACATCCGGTCCATGGTTCCACGCATGCATGTGGAGTCCCTTGTGTTTACCTGACACCTGTGGAGGCATCAAAAGAATTTCTACCCACTCTCCAGCTCCCTGCCCCGCCCTGCTGTTGCCCAACCTTATGAAAGTAATGGTTTCAAATTCATTCAGAAAAAACAAAGACCATGACATCCGGTCCCATCACTTCATGGCAAACAGATGGGGAAACAACGGAAACAGTGACAGACTTTAGTTTGGGGGGCTCCAAAATTACTGCAGATGGTGGTGAGTGCAGTCATGAAACCAAAAGATACTTGCTCCTTGGAAGAAAAGCTATGACCAACCTCAGTTCAGTTCAGTAGCTCAGTTGTGTCTGACTTTTTGTGACCCCATGGACTGCAGCACGCCAGGCCTCCCTGTCCATCACCAACCCCTAGAGTTCACTCAGACTCATGTCCATTCAGTTGGTGATGCCATCCAGCCATCTCATCATCTGTCACCCTGCTGTCAGTCTTTCCTAGCTTCAGGGTCTTTCCAGTGAGTCAGTTCTTTGCATCAGGTGGCCAAAGTTTTGGAGTTTCAAGACTGATTTCCTTTAGGATGGGCTGGTGAGATCTCCTTGCAGTCCAAGGGACTCTCAAGAGTCTTCAACACCACAGTTCAAAAGCATCAATTCTTTGGTGCTCAGCTTTCTTTATAGCCCAGCTCTCACATTCATACATGACTACTGGGAAAACCATAGCTTTGACTAGACAGACCTTTGTAGGTCTGTCTCTGCTTTTTAATATGCTGTCTAGATTGGTCATAACTTTTCTTCCAAGGAGCAAGCGTCTTTTAATTTCATGGTTGCAATCACCATCTGCTGTGACTTTGGAGCCCAGAAAAATAAAATCTGTCACTGTTTCCATTGTTTCCCCATCTATTTGCCATGAAGTGATGGGACCAGATTCCATGACCTTAGTTTTCTGAATATTGAATTTTAAGCCAACTTTTTCACTCTCTTCTTTCACTTTCATCAAGAGGCTCTTTAGTTCTTCACTTTCTGCCATAAGGATGGTGTTATCTGCATATCTGAGGTTATTGATATTTCTCCTGGCAATCTTGATTTCAGCTTGTGCTTCATCCAGCCCAGCGTTTCTCATGATAACCTAGACAGAGGATGAGATGGTCGGATGGCGTCACTGACTCCATGGACATGAGTTTGAGCAAACTCCCGGAGTTGGTGACGGACAGGGAAGCCTGGCTTGCTGCAGTCCATGGGGTCGCAAACAGTCAGACACGATTGAGCGGCTGAACTGAACTGGTTTCAAACAGCCAGACTCAAGCCAGCCGGGCCAGTCCGCAGCAGCGCCGCGAGCGGCCAATAGGGTGCGCTATTCCCGGTGCCTTGCCGGATCTCAACTGACCTGCGCCTGCGCTCACGCCTGCGCGGGGCTTCGGCACCTCTTCGTAGGCAGGGGGAGGCGGGGGGTGGTGGGCGAACGTCCTGTCCTACGCCTGCGCACTCGGACTAAGATGGCGGCGGCGACCCGCCTGGGCTGGGGAGTTGCTGCCGCTGCAGCGGTGCTGCGGAGGCGGTAGGTGGTGATCCCGGAACTGCATAGGGGTGCCTCTGGGCTTAGCCATCTGAGCGGTGGTCGTCCTCTCCGCCCCCTCTTAAACCGAGTGGGGAGAAATGCCCTTGGCCTTGCTTTTAGGTTCACTCCCATCGCCGAGTTAGACTTGAATCTAGAGGTGGGCAGCTCTCGGTGAGGCAGCTCTGTGACCCAGGTTCTGGCGGACCGTGCCATTCCTGGTCCCAGGCTCCGAGACCCGGGGCCTGGATCCCTGCGGTGGGGAGACTCGCAGAGGCCGACTAGGGACCCCACCGAGGAGCTCTTTTTAAATCGTGGCTCCTCCAGCTCCTCTACCACGTGTATTTCCTCTGCCTTTTAAACAGAAAATCAGAATGTGAGACAAAATGTCATCATTTTCTCAGTGAAGCCCGGAAAGGGAACGTGACCTATCTGAGGTTACACAGCATCTAAGTGATGGAACTCATGTGCCCTAGATCTCCCCCGCCCACTCCTACCGACTAAACTCTCTTGGTTTCCTTGTCTTTCCTCTTTCTGATTGCACGTTGACATCTGTCAAAATTGATTAGGCGAAAGGCACCGAGGGCTTAAGTAGCTGTTGTACCCTGATTTCTTGAATGGAACAAAAGGAGCAAAGGGCCTAACAAAGGTTGACCTCCTCAATGTTGGGGATTTTAGTGCTAATGATGCTCTTAAAGTTGAAATGCATTTGCTAAAAATTAGCCTTGCAGAAGGATTTTTTGTTAGTCACCTCTTGTCTCCCCCTCTTATTCCTGGAATAACTTAACTTTTACTATTTTATTACTCTAAACTCATTTCTTGTCAGATTATTTGTCCTTTCTGCCTTTTCTGTCCTCGATGCCCTTCCATAGTCCAAGGTGTCCAAGATTTAGGGAGTGTGCTATAGATAAAAATGTCTTCACCCCAAACCTGAATTCCATCTAATAAACAATTGTACTACATGGCCTAGCACTCTTTTAATCACTTTACATCGATTATCTGGATCCATCTTTGCCTTAATCTTTATGAGGTAGCTGTGACTATTAACTGCATCTTAGAAATGAGGAACCGAGGTAAATCATCAGGCTAGTGGCTAGGAACAGAAATGAAGACAGCTCCTCCTTTTTGCAGGTGAAAATAATCAGAAATGTAAAAAAAAAAAAAATGATCATAAATATGCTTAAAATTCCTCAGTGAAATAAAAATTGGAATGGATGGGTGTATTAATATTTAAAGTTAACTGGATTTTAAAGTAATTACATCAGATTTCTAAAATTTTCACAACTAATGTCTCTTTTTGTTTCCTTTTCCAGTACTATTTGCTTTTCCCTTCTTTTGTTTTTAAGGTGTCATATTCATGAAAAGAATAACCAGTCAACACTTGGGGAATTTTGTAACTCTGGTTACTCCATTCTGGTTATATTCAGGTTGAAATACAAAACAGGGTCAATATGTTTCCAATCAAAAAGCACATAGGCTGAGGACTTATTTAGCAGTTTGGTGGAGAATAGTATACTTTCTGTTAGACTTTTGGAGGCATTTGAAATGTCTTTCAAAACAAATAGCAGAAGTTATCTCTTTCCAGGGAAACATGGTGGTAGAGACCGAAAAGGAGGGAGACTTTTCACTGTATTTATTTTTATTCCCTTTGAATTTTGAACCACATGACTCTATTATCTAGTTGTTTTTGTATCTGAAAAAGGAAAAAGTTTGTAGCTTCGCCTCCTTCATGCATAGCTAATAGTCAGGAACTCCAGATTTTAAATCACTAATGTAGATGGGTTTCTGTTTCTTTACACCAAATATTACAGTATTCTGTGTACACTCAGTTTTCAAGGCTGTACATTTCCCCTTGAGCTCTTGTTTTTAAATTGTTTGCAGATATTGCTTGTCTCAGGGAGTGGAAATAATGTTGATGGAAAATGAAAATTCATCTTGGTTATTACTTTCTTTATGGTTTTTTTATATATGAGAAGTAGAAACTTGAGCTTATCTCCTAAAACATCATTTTTGTTTTTAAATATAGATTCTGTCATGTGACGAATCCATATACAATTAAGAAACAGCTTCTGCATCAGTTTGTCCAAAGACCGCTTTTCCCACTCCCTGCAACGTTACATAACACAGGTAAATTTTCATCTCTTTTAGAGCAAACTGCTGGAATGAAATTTTGTAGTTGTAAACCATAAGAATTTGTAAATTTTCTATTCAGATGGTTATGAAAAGAATATAAGATTTTTTCTATCATAAATCACACTTTAATTATTTGCTTACACATACCATTTGGCATTAAATTTCAAGAATCCTGAGTCTCATGTCCAGTAAATCTGTGAAATCTTAGCATGTTGTGTAACACATGTTCTGGAACATAAGAGTTGCTCAATAAGTAACTTCTGAAATGGAGATATAAAAAGAAGTTACAAATGGGTATGAAGATAGGATTTGAACATTTTTGCAATGTGACCACTGTCATGTGGTTAGGGAACCTTGGGGCAAGGGTATGTGTGTCTGTCTGTCTGTGAATGCCTACCTAGATTTGCTTTGGAGCTGTAAGAGTTTGGATTCAGCTCTTGGCCCATCTCCATTTCCACTGCTGTCTTGCTGTAAGAGTTTGGATTCAGCTCTTGGCCCATCTCCATTTCCATTGCTGTCTTGAACTGCTTATGACCATTCTCTGGAGGGTGGCAAACTCTGTCTTATGGCATGAGTTGGATCAGGGTAGAGACCTTACCACCCCTGATTCCTGGGGCAAAAATAGGATTGCATTCCTTGACTCTTTCCTTGAATCACAGAGCAATTTGGGCATAAATAGTAATTCACCTTAAGCTACTTTAATTAGACTTAAATTTTGTGGAACTGAATTATGTAGTCATCTAGGCTTTCAAATTGGAAACCTGCTTATTTTAATCTTTGATATTGACGTCAGAAACCATTAATCTGTATTTTGGGGGGAGATTATGTCTACCTTTTTATCTGTTACTTATTATACCAAGCACAATAGGAAAGATTTCACAGCAGTCTTTCTCTCTTGTAACCCTTATGACACTTTCAGGGGATCTTTTTGGATGATGGAGCTGACAGTCATTTTTGAAATACCTAATTAAGTCTAATTTAGACTGTAACTATAGTGATTTTGTTAACGCCTAGTCAGATTGCTCTTTTTGAAGTACCTTTGTTCATTGTTAAAATTTATGTAGTAATATCATATAAGGTCATGTTGTCTATTCAGACATATTTACATTATATTCTTTTAAAATATTTTTTACGTTTATAGTTCTTCAGATGTGTCTGAAGTTTTTCTTTCTGCATGTATAGGTTTACACACAAATGGAGTAAGCAGAATAAAGCCAGATTTAATTCTTTGAATATTGGCAGAGTGCCTAATATGTACAGAGATTTTGGCTACCAATAATTTATTAAGAAAGGCCCCAGGAGTGATTGGTCAGAAACAGGGTTAAAATAACCTTATTTTCTGTGTCTTTACAGAAAGTGGCAGAAGCTTTTTCTATAATGTTCCCTCTGAAAAATTGTTCCCTTGTCAGAGGAATTTATTGCTTGGAAGTATAAATATTTTAAATCAAATATTAGGTTGGCCAAAATGTATTTGTTTTCTTTCCATAAGACGGCTTTAACAGTGCTTAGTTTTTTTTAACTTCGTTCAAAATAATTTTGTTAGATTGCATTCTACAGCTGGCATATCAGCATGCATTTTTTAAAAAGCTTATCAAATTTGAAGAACTTTTTATAGTTACTGTAATATCAAAGATGGAGGGAAAAAAAGGAACATTTTCAACATATTATACTTTATTATTTCAAGAAAGGTTAAAATGCAGCTGAAATGCAAAAAAAGATTTACGTTGTGTATGGAGAAGGTAGTATGATTGACCAAATATGTCCAAGTGGTTTGCAAAGTTTCACACTGGAGATTTCTCACTGGATGATGCTTCATGATCAGATAGACCAGTTGAAGTTGGTAGCAATCAAACAGAGACATTAATTGAGAACAATCAGTTTTATACCATGTTGGAGATAGCCGAGACACTCAGTATATCCAAATCAAGAATTGAAAATGATTTGCACCAGGTTGGTTATGTTACTCACTTTGATATTTGGGTTCTACATAAGTTAAACAAAACCCTTCTTGACTGTATTTTGGCATGCAATTCTCTACTTAAACATAATGCAAATGTTCCATTTTAAAAACAAATTGGATAGGGATGAAAAGTGGGTTCCATTCAATAATGTGAAACAGAAGAGACTGTGGGATAAGCTAAATAAACCACCACCAACACACCAAAGGGCAGTCACTATCCAAAGGTGGGATGGAAGGGAGTCGTCTCTTATGAGCTCCTTCTGGAAAACCAAACAATTCCAACAAGTACTTCTCCTAATTAGACCAACTGAAAGCAGCAGTCAAGAAAAAGTGTCTGGAATTAGTCAGCAGAAAATGCATAATCTTCCATCAGAATAACACAAGACCACGTGTTTCTTTGATGACCAGGCAAAAACTTACAGCTTTAAATTTTTTAATTTTAAAACTAAAGGAACTTTCAGGCCAACTCAGTACTTCAATGTTGAGGTTATCATTTTAAATTTTTCTTCTCTATAGGATTTGCCTGGTCACCGAATCACCAACCAATATCTTTACAAGACAATGACTTAAGCAAAACGTATGGGAGTTTTGTTCTACTTTACCAAGGAAATGACTCATCATTGGTTAGCTGGAATTGTCTGGAGAGGTGCAGAAAGAATCTCAGCTGTCAAATTAGAATGTTCTTTTGTAATAGTCAAGAGAAGTATTTTTATACCAACCATATGTTTTGCCAAATTTTTTCATCTTCTAAGTTGAAATAAAACTGTTACTTTGTGATATTTTACTCTTTCTTAAGATAGGTGATGTGAGGATTATGACAGGATAGAAAAACTAATCTTAAATGTATTTTTCTTTTCTGCTTGGCACTAATAAGTATGAAGTGGCACTATGCACAGTGGTTAAACAAGTGCTACAGAATTGGCTAGGAGTGAATCCAGGCTCTGTCACTTAACTAGGTGAGTGGCTTTGAGGTTTAGTTTAGTCATTTATAAATTAAGATAAAAACAGTGCTTCCTTGGCAGGATGTAAGGATTAAATGATATAATTCACATAAAGTGCTTAGCACCATATGCAACACATGATAATTACTCAATAAATTAACCTATTTCCATGTACTGCTCTAAGGGGAGAATTGGGTGGTTTTTTTTTAAAGTAAGAAAGTTTATTTTCATCATAAATAACCAGAACCTGTTTAATAGTTGTAAACTATTAAGACCTCAGTATTATCTTTTTGTCCTGCAAGCTGTTATCATAATAGCAAGGTAGGAAATTCAGGATTCTGTTATTCTCGATCTAATCATGGCCTGAGAGGACACAGAAGAATTTCTGAAGATAATTTAAAAATATCCTGAAAAGCAATTCACATGGAGTCTCACTTATATGATGATTTATAATGTCACTATAAAGGTCCGTCTAGTCAAGGCTATGGTTTTTCCTGTGGTCATGTATTGATGTGAGACTTGGACTGTTAAGAAAGTTGAGTGCCAGAGAACTGATGCTTTTGAACTATGGTGTTGGAGAAGACTCTTGAGAGTCCTTTGGACTGCAAGGAGATCCAACCAGTCCATTCTAAAGGAGATCAACCCTGGGATTTCTTTGGAGGGAATGATGCTAAAGCTGAAACTCCAGTACTTTGACCACCTCATGTGAAGAGCTGACTCATTGGAAAAGACTCTGATGCTGGGAGGGATTGGGGTCAGGAGGAGAAGGGGACGACCGAGGATGAGATGGCTGGATGGCATCACTGACTCGATGGACGTGAGTCTGAACTCCAGGAGTTGGTGATGGACAGGGAGGCCTGGCGTGCTTCGATTCATGGGTCGCAAAGAGTCAGACATGACTGAGCAACTGAACTGAACGTAACAAGTAATTTCTAAGTCTCAGTTTCTTCTTTTGTAAAGTAGGAACAATAATACCTTCTTTATAGGATTGTTAAAGGCTTAAATATATTTAAAGCACTCAATCCTGTCTCTGACATGTAATGAGTAAGCATAAAATAAATACTATGATAAATTTGTTTGTTTTTTAAAAATGTTAGCACTTTGGGAAGTGATGATGATTTGTAATTATAGCCAATTTGGTTTTGAGTTACCAAAGAGAATACCTCAAAGACTGCTGAATTATGAGATGCCTTCCTGCTTAGGTATACGATTTTACTAGAGTCTGTTGAGTAACAAAACTATACAAATAATCAATATAAAATTCAATGTAATTGTCCTAAATATTTTGATAAATTTGTTTCTTATCTTTAACAATTCTTCTTTTGTAAGCTTGAGCAAGAAAGCTTTATTTTTTTTGTTTTCTAATTTTTTCATATCTTAGATGTGTATAAGAGACAGGTCTTGAACTGCTTATGACCATTCTCTGGAGGGTGGCAAACTCTGTCTTATGGCATGAGTTGGATCAGGGTAGAGACCTTACCACCCCTGATTCCTGGGGCAAAAATAGGATTGCATTCCTTGACTCTTTCCTTGAATCACAGAGCAATTTGGGCATAAATAGTAATTCACCTTAAGCTACTTTAATTAGACTTAAATTTTGTGGAACTGAATTATGTAGTCATCTAGGCTTTCAAATTGGAAACCTGCTTATTTTAATCTTTGATATTGACGTCAGAAACCATTAATCTGTATTTTGGGGGGAGATTATGTCTACCTTTTTATCTGTTACTTATTATACCAAGCACAATAGGAAAGATTTCACAGCAGTCTTTCTCTCTTGTAACCCTTATGACACTTTCAGGGGATCTTTTTGGATGATGGAGCTGACAGTCATTTTTGAAATACCTAATTAAGTCTAATTTAGACTGTAACTATAGTGATTTTGTTAACGCCTAGTCAGATTGCTCTTTTTGAAGTACCTTTGTTCATTGTTAAAATTTATGTAGTAATATCATATAAGGTCATGTTGTCTATTCAGACATATTTACATTATATTCTTTTAAAATATTTTTTACGTTTATAGTTCTTCAGATGTGTCTGAAGTTTTTCTTTCTGCATGTATAGGTTTACACACAAATGGAGTAAGCAGAATAAAGCCAGATTTAATTCTTATGTGCATTGCATCTCTTCAGTATAAAGATTGTGTCTTTCCAGGTAAACAATAAAGAAAAACAAGATTTGCTATGAAGAAACTCTTCTCTTGCAAAGTGATGTACTTACATGTGTAGCGTGACTAAATAGAATTTATATTTTTACTTTAAAAAGATCTATCAAAATGGTAATGTGGCAGATATCCATTCTAAATCTTTAAAATGCTGTTTTTAAAAAAACATAAAAATGTACTCATTTTATTCTCAAGGATAGCTGAATTTCTAAATGCTTCAAAATGGAGTAGTTTCTAAAATATTCTTCTCAGAATTATAAATGATGATAATTATTAGATGTGGCGTGAATTTTCAATAAACTATTGAGTGGTGACAGTTTTCATTCATTTTTATTGAAGTATAATAGTTGATGTACAATATTGTATTAATTTCAGGTGGATAGCAAAGCGATTTTTTATTTTTCTTTTCGGATTATATTCTATTATAGGTTATTAAAAGATACTGAATGTAATTCCCAGTGCTACGTAGTATATACGTGTTGCTTATCTATTTTATGTGTAGTAGTCTTTATCATTAATCCCATCCTTCTAATCTGTTGCTCCCTTCCTTTCCCCTTTGATAACCATAAGTTTGTTTTCTATGTCTTTGAATCTGCTTCTGTTTTGTGTATAGATTCATTTCTGTTATTTTTGAGATTCCACATTTAAGTGATATCGTACAGTATTTGTCTTCCTCTGACTTACTTCACTAAGTATAATGTTCTCTAGGTCCATCCATATTGCTGTAAATGGCATTATTTCATTCTTTTTTATCATCGAGTAATATTTCATTGTACCACATCTTCTTAAGCCAGTTATCTGTTGATGGCTACTTGGGTTGTTTCCATGTCTTGACTGTTGTAAATAGTGCTGCTATGAATCCTGGCATGCATGTATCTTTTGGAATTAGAGTTTTCATTTTTTTTTTCTGTATATATATCCAGCAGTGGGATTGTTGAATCATATGGCAGCTCTATTTTTAGTTCTTTAAGGAACTGCCTTGCTGTTTTCCGTACTGGCTGTACCAATTTACATTCAGTGGTTACAGTTTTTAAATTCACTAGATAAAGACATATTAAATGTATGTCAGATGATAAGCCACAAAGGATAAAATTATAAAACCCTTTTAATTTTATTTATTTTAATTTTAATTTTTACTTTATTTTGCTTTACAGTACTGTATTGGTTTTGCCATACATTGACATGAATCAGCCACAAGTATACATTAGTTCCCAATCTTGAACCCCCCTCCTACCTCCCACCCCATATCATCTCTCTGGATCATCCCCGTGCACCAGCCTCAAGCATCCTGTATCCTGTACTGAACATAGACTGGCGATTTGTTTCTTACCTGATAGTGTACATGTTTCAAAAGTCCATTCTATACATCTGTGTCTCTTTTGCTGTCTTGCATAGAGGGTTATCATTACCATATTTCTAAATTCCATATATATGTGTTAGTATATTGTATTGGTGTTTTTCTTTCTGGCTTACTTCACTCTGTATAATAGGCTTCAGTTTCATCCACCTCATTAGAACTGATTCAAATGTATTCTTTTTAATGGCTGAGTAATACTCCATTGTGTATATGTACCACAGCTTTCTTATCCATTCATCTGCTGATGGACATCTAGGTATAAAACCTCTTTTAAACTGATAGCCAGAGAAATCATTTAAAATATGTTAAAGTCAGTCACATCAATTGAAATTTTTGGTAACCTAAGTCTGATACTGATTGCCAAGGATATTGAGAAAATAAAACTTAGATAACTATTTCTGTATACACACAGCCATTTTATGTGTCTCATTTAGGGGAGCCAGAAATATGCTTATCTCAAGAATGGTTTTAAAGTTTCTAGTTAACGTGCAAATTTTCTTTGACCTAAACATGCCACTTCTTGGAAGATATCTTAGAGCATTTGTTTTTTGTGCTTTTTAATACAAGCCACAGTAAGAAATATTTTATATTATGATGTACTATACACATACACACACATGCATACAAAGATATACCTATATCTGTGTATACATATGTGTATATATATGAATCACATGAAACAAGTGTTTGATGGGGCAGTTTTTACCTTTATAAGGTATAAAACTTGGTTATATTTCCTTTCTTGTGCTTTTTATATTATCCTGTTCTATTTTATTGAATAAAATCCTGGTTACTATATAATTGATTTTACAACTTACTGGTGGGTTTGAAAAACACTGCCTGAAAGAATTACCACATATATACATACGGTGTGTGCGGTGGTGTTCATTGTAGCCTTGTTGATAATGGTAGTAAGTTGGAAACAATCTAAATATTCATCAGTATGGATAGTTAGATAAACTTTGTCCATCCATAGCCCACAGATATTGAAAAGGATGAGGAGGAACCATATTTACTGTTACAGAGTGACATCTAAGACATACTGTTAGTGAAGAAAGCAAGTTGCAAAACAGTGAATGCATGTGTTATTATGTGTATGAAAACAAAACACAAAAATGCACTGACAAAAAAGGTATGGAAGAATGTATATCAAGCTGATAACAGAGAATTCTCCAGGCCAGAATACTGGAGTGGGTAGCTGTTGCCTTCTGCAGGGAATCTTCCCGCCCCAGGAATAGAACCAGGGTCTCCTGCATTGCAGGTAATTCTTTACCAGCTGAGCTATTAGGAAAGCCCAATAGTTTGAAATATGTACATCAAATGTGAGCTCACATATTTAGTATTTTTAAAAATAAAAAAAGCCCAGTTTGATTCAGTTATAAATTGGTTGGAGATGATTTCTGTCAGATGTTCAATTGGCCAAAACCCTTTTCGAATTAATCTTTTAGAAGTCACCCATTACTTGGGTTTACAGAATTTGTTATCTTCATCAATCTTATTTTTGTTTAGCAGAGAATATTTTTGCTGTAAACATGAGGACGGAAACCAGTCTGTCCTACTGGTCACTGTGTCCCTAATGCTTAGAACAGTGTCTGTTACTCTGCATTCAAATATTAGTTGAATGAATGAGTAAACAGTAATATGTCTGACTTTAGGGAGGCATTTGACATGTTTTTTCCTATCCTTGTAGAGAAGATGAAGAAATACAAGCAGAAGGTAGACCTACCTCTAAGGACATGTGAAAGGGCTCTGAATCTCTGTAGTGGCCTGTTTATCAGGACATGTTTAAAACCAGCAACATTAATAAGATATAATTATCAGTTTTTCAGATGATAGGATTTGCTTATCTGTTGGATGACAAAATTCAGAGACATTTTAAAAAGTTTTATTAGGTTGGAATGATAAGTTAAAGCAAATAAGATAAAATCTAGCAAGAATAAATATTAAGCTGTGTGCTTAAATTTTTTAAATGCCTAGCAGTTATGGAATAGAAGAATCTGACCTCTCAATTACATTAAAAATATGCTTTAAAAAGTCAAAGAGTCCTAGTGTCCAGCATAAGAGAGGTAATAGTTTCTGTATTCAGAACAAGTTAGACTACCTTTGGGAGAGTATGTTTAGTTCTAGGTATCATATTTTGTTTTGGACATTGATGCGTTGAAATTTTCCCAAGGAAAATAACCTAAATGACAAAGCATGTATAATAATGCTTGAAACTCCTGTTTCAGCTTTTTCTTTCTTTTAGAGGCAAAACTTCTGAACTCTTTCCTCCAAGCAGTCTCCATGATATGGCCCCTGTGTGTGCTCAGTTGCTCAATCATGCCTGACTCTTTGCAGCCCCATGAACTGTATAGCCTGCCAGGCTTGTCTATCCTTGGGATTCTCTAGGGAAGAATACTGAAGCAAATTGCCATTTCCTACTCTAGGGGATCTTGCCAACCCAAGGACTCAACCCCCACCTTTTGCGTCTCCTGTATTGGCAAAATGATTCTTTACCATTGCATCCCCTGAAATAGATCAGGTGTCTTCTTTTGCAGTGTGCTTTCATTTGGGGGAAAAAAAAAGCTTTGCTAATAGTACTAATCTAGGGTCCTGCTTAGAGGTCTGTGTTTTGATTTATTGGATCATAAGCTGCAACCAAAAACTTTGTGACGACTTGCAGATTTAACATTAAGTGGTTGTGTAAAGGACCCAGCTGACATTTAAGCTGTGTGCTTAAAATTTTTAAATGCCTAGCACAATTTCAAAGGAGAAATTCCTAAATTTCAAATTCCTAAATAATTTCAAAGCAGAAATTTTGATAACATTCTTGCAATGGTAGACAAAGAAAAGGAGAACTGTGACCTCCCTTGGAGTATGTCAGCTTTTATTCCTAAAGTTGCGGGAAAAGGATACTGTTCTAGTGTCTGCTAAGTGTGGTACGTGTATCAGTGACTGAGGAAGGAGGCCATATTTCAAAATCCTTTGAAGGGTTTTTCAAATTATAATCTGCCCCTTTCTCTCAAAAATTAGCTTTACTGAAGTATAATTTATGTACAATAAAATTCACCAATTTCAAATGTACAGTTTATTGAGTTTTGGTATTCATTCATTTAGTCGCACAGTCATATCTGACTCTTCGCAACCCCATGAATTGCAGCACGCCAGGCCTCCCTGTCCATCACCAACTCCCGGAGTTCACTCAGTCTCACGTTCATTGAGCCGGTGTTACCATCCAGCCATCTCATCCTCGGTCGTCCCCTTCTCCTCCTGCCCCCAATCCCTCCCACCATCAGCGTCTTTTCCCATGAGTGAACTCTTTGCATGAGGTGGCCAAAGTACTGGAGTTTCAGCCTCAGCATCATTCCCTCCAAAGAGATCCCAGGGCTGATCTCCTTCAGAATGGACTGGTTGGATCTCCTTGCAGTCCTAGGGACTCTCAAGAGTCTTCGCCAACACTACAGTTTAAAAGCATCAATTCTTCGCAACTCAGCCTTCTTCACAGTCCAACCCTCACATCCATACATGACCACAGGAAAAACCATAGCCTTGACTAGATGGACCTTTGTTGGCAAAGTAATGTCTCTGCTTTTCAACATGCTATCTAGGTTGGTCATAACTTTCCTTCCAAGTAGTAAGCGTCTTTTAATTTCATGGCTGCAGTCACCATCTGCAGTGATTTTGGAGCCCCCAAAAATAAAGTCTGACACTGTTCCACTGTTTCCCCATCTATTTCCCATGGAGTGATGGGACCGGATGCCATGATCTTCATTTTCTGAATGTTGAGCTTTAAGCCAACTTTTTCACATTCACAGTCCAACCCTCACATCCATACATGACCACAGGAAAAACCATAGCCTTGACTAGATGGACCTTTGTTGGCAAAGTAATGTCTCTGCTTTTCAACATGCTATCTAGGTTGGTCATAACTTTCCTTCCAAGTAGTAAGCGTCTTTTAATTTCATGGCTGCAGTCACCATCTGCAGTGATTTTGGAGCCCCCAAAAATAAAGTCTGACACTGTTCCACTGTTTCCCCATCTATTTCCCATGGAGTGATGGGACCGGATGCCATGATCTTCATTTTCTGAATGTTGAGCTTTAAGCCAACTTTTTCACCCTCCTCTTTCACTTGCATCAAGAGGCTTCTTAGTTCCTCTTCATTTTCTGCCATAAGGGTGGTGTCATCTGCATATTTGAGGTTATTGATATTTCTCCCGGCAGTCTTGATTCCAGCTTGTGCTTCTTCCAGCCCAGCATTTCTCATGATGTACTCTGCATAGAAGTGAAATAAGCAGGGTGACAATATACAGCCTTGATGTATTTTTTTTTCCTATTTGGAACCAGTCTGTTGTTCCACATCCAGTTCTAACTGTTGCTTCCTGACCTGCATACAGGTTTCTCAAGAGACAGGTCAGATGGTCTGGTATTCCCATCTCTTTCACAGGTTTCCACAGTTTATTGTGATCCACACAGTCAAAGGCTTTGGCATAGTCAATAAAGCAGAAATAGATGTTTTTCTGGAACTCTTTTGCTTTTTCCATGATCCAGCGGATGTTGGCAATTTGATCTCTGGTTCCTCTGAGTTTTGATAAGTATATACAATTGTGTGTCCACCAAAAAAATACAAATATAAAACATTTTTATCACAGCAAAAGATTCCTCATTTCCCTTTTGTTTTCAGTCTCCTCTTGCTTCACCTCCCTGGTAACTTTTTTTTTATGACGAGACTTTAATTTTTAAAATTTTATTAAAAAATGTTTTTTCTAGGAGGGAGGAGATATATGTATACTTACAGCTGATTCATATTGTTGTATAGCAGAAACCACAACTTTGTAAAACAATTATCCCATTAAAAAAGATAAAACCAAATAAAAAATGATCAGTTAATCCAATAACAATGTTTTTTCTAGCTTCTGTGAGATGTAATTGTCATAAAATATTGTATAAGTTTAAGGTATACAGTCTGATGATTTGATACAGATATACGTTGTGAAATGACTACCACAGAAAGGATAGTTAATACATCTCTCAACCCTGGTAACTGTTGATCTTCTTACCCTGTTGTTGTTCAATTGCTAACTTCTGTCCAGCTCTTGGCAACCTCATGGACTGCAGCACACCAGGCCTCCCTAACCCTCACTTATCTCCTGGAGTTTGCCCATGTTCATGACCATTGAATTGGTGATGCTACCTAACCATCTATTACCATTTTGCCTTTCTAGAGTTTCATATAAATGGAACCATATAGTCTTTTGTGTTTGGCTTATTTCATTTAGTATGATGATTTTGAGAGTCATCCTTGTTCTTGTAGGGATCTGTAGTTCATTCCTCCTTACTGCCAAGTAATACTGTTGATACAGAATATGTGTGTGCTCATTTACTCAGTCCTGTCCACTCTTTGCTGCCCTTTGGACTCTAACCCTGGGCCAGACTGTCCATGGGATTTCCCAGGCAAGAATATTGGAGTGCCACTGGAGTGCCATTTTATCCTCCAGGGGATTTTCCCACGTTTCCTGCGTCTCTTGCATTGCAAGTGAATGCTTTACTGCTGAGACATTGGGGAAGATCTGATACACTGTATGGTTATTCCCCATCTGTTTTGTCATTCCCCAGGGCTTCCCCAGTGGCTCAGTGGTAAAGAATCCACCTGCAATGCGGGAGAGTGGGTTACATTTTTGGGGAGAAGAGCCCCTGGAGAAGGAAATGACAAGCCACTCCAGTATTCTTGCCTGGGAAATCCCATGGACAGAGGAACCTGGCGGGCTGCAGTCCATGGGGTTACAAAAGTATCAGACACAACTAAGTTATTATCTCTCAATTTTTATTTTTTCACAGGCAGTTATTTAGGATTGAGGGAGTAAAAAGTGTCTTTTTTGGACCAGATTTCATCACTGTCACAAAGGTAAGCATAGAATTATATAAAACAAGATGTGATGTACTTTTGTTTTTTTCTGAGTCCAGTGGTGCTGTCCAGAATATCCATGCTTAATGTGTTTTATACATACTATTATTAAAAATCTCAAGTTGACTTCTCATATTTCTCAAGATAATTATTTAATAGAATTCTCAAGTTGAAATTAACTTCCAGATTCCTTGTTCTTCAAGAAAGAAAAACATAAGCTTCAGAGAGTTAAATGCAGTGTCTAAGACTCAACCTTGAAAGAAAGCGAAAGTGAAGTCGCTCAGTCATGTCCGACTCTTTGCGACCCCATGGACTGTAGCCTATCAGGCTCCTCCATCCATGGGATTTTCCAGGCAAGAGTGCTAGAGTGGATTGCCATTTCCTTCTCCAGGGGATCTTCCTGACCCAGGAATCGAACCTGGGTCTCCCGCATTGCAGGCAGACGCTTTACTGTCTGAGCCACCACCTTGGCAGGACTAAAATTTAGGCTTCCAAGTATTGTTCTCACTAACTCTCAGCTTACATTGATCAAATACAAAGAGAAGCAAATAATTGATCAAATATGTATGTATTAATATATATATCAAATATATATATATGACCAACAGAATGATTGAGTATTTGTCTTCTTTCACAGTGAGCATTTATAAAATGGCACCTGGCCCATTTTTGTGTCAGCCTGCCATCCCACAATGACACTTTAGAGCTTCACAGATGAGAGCAGTGGGTTGTGTACTTCTACAACACTTGGATAATCTCTTAATGTCAAAAAATCAAGCTAAATATGCTATATCCATCCAATATCTGAGATCATATTTGCTACAAAAGACTTTTAAGTGTACTAGATTAATGAGAAATGAATTACTTAAATTTAAACTGCATATTCTTTTAAATCTATAATTGATATATATGCGCTGAACTTAACCTCTTGTCCAGTTTTGCATCAAAATCAAAAGTATTCAGTGAACTCCTCTTAGGCAGTTTGGAAGGATTACTCTTACTGATTTACTTATTTTCATTTTTTACTGTACTGGGTCTTCGTTGGTTTATGTGGGCTTTCTCTAGTGCAGCGAGCAGCGGCCACTCTTCCTTGTGGGGTGTGGGCTTCAGTAGTTGCAGTACATGAGTTCAGTAGTTACAGCCCGTGAACTCTAGAGCACAGGCTCAGTAGTTTGTGACTCATAGGTTTAGTGGCTGCAAGGCATATGGAATCTTCCTGGACCAGGGTTGAACCAATGTCCCCTGCCCTGGCAGGCAGATTTCTATCCACTGCTCACCAGGGAAGACTGTGGATTATTTCTTAAGGATACCAGTCTTGTTGACAGTCCACAAGTCCTCTAGCACAATAGCCATAGATGAGACATGTTATAGTTTGGGATCAACAGTTATGTCTTCGATGCTCTTAAGTAATATACACAGGTTGAATTTTTTAAATAGTCATAGGATATCCTGTATAGTTCATCAAGAAGTTATATCCTATTTTATTAAAAGAATGGGAAGTCTGTTTATTATCCACTCTAAACAGAGAATCCAACTCTTTTTACCTTATGAAAGAGTATCATTTAGTCATTTTGATATCCCCTCCATGGAGCATGTACACACACCACACTTAATACAGGTTTGATGAATGATTGAATGGGATATGTTCTGAGACTGTATCTTCTAAAAGTCATTATAAGCCATAGTAACTGACATATTTTCTAGAAATGAGTGCTACTGCATGGTATAGAATATAAATAGGGAAAGAGTCCTAAAAGATTCAAATTATTGTTTTGTATTTGTCTTTGCTCTTGGATGAATATGTAATGTCTTCCTTCAAATATTTACAGGAGAATGAAGAATTAGACTGGAATTTACTGAAACCAGATATCTATGCTACAATTATGGATTTCTTTGCCTCTGGCTTACCTTTAGTTACTGAGGAAACACCTTCAGGAGAAGCAGGTAATGTGCTGGGAATTAATATTTAGCGTTTTTTAAAAATTGTTCTGGTTTCTTCACATTTGTCTTGATTTCTGAAAGCATGGGAAACAGATTTTTGTCATTATACTTTATTGAACTCTGGAACCAATTCCAGAGGGGATAAAACCTCATGTACACTAGTTTTACCCATCATTTTATAAAATGTGTGTTTACATGGAATATATTATAAAAAACTAAAAATTTCTAACTATTATTATTTGTTATAATATTTATAATATTATAGTATCAGTTCAGTTCAGTTCGGTCGCTCAGTCGTGTCCGACTCTTTGCAACCCCATAAATTGCAGCACTCCAGGCCTCCCTGTCCATCACCATCTCCCGGAGTTCACTCAGACTCACGTCCA
>SJYC01047352.1:0-19750 GCA_006408675.1 Madoqua kirkii | reverse complement strand
AAAGAAATAAAATTGTCAGATTGCCTGTTTAAAAAAAGCTATATATACTGCCTATAAGAGATACATACCTTAACTATAAGGACAAAGAAAGGTTGAAAGTAGAAAGATGGAGAAATACATAGCATGCAAAGAATGGATAAGAGAAAGCTGATATAGTTGTATAGATATCAGACAAAATATACTTTATAGCTAAAGACATTACTAGCAATAAAGAGAAATCTTTCATAATAATAAAAGGGTAATTTCTGTGAGGAATATACACTAATTTTAAACATATACATCTAATAAAAGCTTCAGAATAGATGAAGAATATTTTAAAAAGCTAAAATGAGAAATAGATAATCCACAATTACAGTGGAAGAACAACACATCTCTCTCAGTAACAAGTAGAGCAAACACATACAATGATGAGTAAAGATACGAGAGTTGTATACACATGCTTAACGACTAAATTGACACACATGAAACATTAGACCCAACAAGAACAAAGTACTTATTTTTTTTCAAGTGTACATGGGAGATTTACTAAACGGGACTATATTCTAAATCATAAAGCAACCTTGAACAAATTTTCTGGATTGAAATCATTGAAAATATTATTTACTATAGTTAGATTAAGCTAGATGTCAGTTACCGAAAGGTATCTACACAATCTATATATATTTGGAAACTAAACAGTGCTCTTCAAAAACACCAATGGTCAACAAAGAAATCACAAAGGAAATTTAAAAGAATATTTGTCTGACGTTTGGATAGGCAAAAATTTTTTTTACAAGACATAAGAAAACTTAAGAGAAAGACATATAAAGTAGCCTATAATAAAAGACTTCATCAAAAGATATCACTTACCATGAAGAAGGAAAGCACAGATTAGAAGACATTTATAATATGTATGTCAGAATATATTTAAAATCTCTTAAATAATGTTAAGAAAAAGACAATCAAATAGAGACTGGAGCAGTCTCTTCACAAAAGCACTGGAGTAGCAATTCATGAAAAAGACAATAACCAAATGACAGTAAACATGAAAAAATAATCAACCTCATTATAGATATTCAGATTAAACCTGTAATGAAATATCACTGCAGATCCACTGGAATGATTAAAATTATTAAAACTGACAACACCAGTTGTTGGCAAGTTTGTGGGGCAACCGGAACTTTCTTGTACTGCTGATGGGAATATAAGTTTAAATGACTTTGGGAAACTGTTTGGCAGTAGCTACTAAATCTGGACATAAACATATTCTTGATGAGCAGTTTCACTCTTGGGTAGATTCTCAGTTGTAGTTTATTAGTATGGCGTATGGAGAAGGCAATGGCAACCCGCTCCAGTACTCTTGCCTGGCAAATCCCATGGATGGAGGAGCCTGGTAGGCTGTAGTCCATGGGGTCGCTAGGAGTCTGACACGACTGAGCGACTTCACTTTCATTTTTCACTTTCATGCATTGGAGAAGGAAATGGCACCCCACTCCAGTGTTCTTGCCTGGAGAATCCCAGGGATGGGGGAACCTGGTGGGCTGCCGTCTCTGGGGTCACACAGAGTCGGACATGACTGAAGCGACTTAGCAGCAGCAGCAGTATGCCATAGGATATTTGCAAGAATCTCCATAGCTGTGCCATTTGTAAAAGCCAAAAGCTGGTATTAACCCAGATGTCCATCAGCAATAGAATGAGTCCTTCTCTGGTGGTCCAGTGGCTAAGGTCACACTCCTAATGCAGGGGGCCCAGGTTCAATCCCCGGTCAGGGAACTAGATCCTACATGTACAGCTAAGATCCAGAGCAGCCAAAGATATAAATAAGTAAAAATAGATATTAAAAAAAGAATGGATAAATTCTGGCATATTCACTTAATGGAATATTCTGCAGCAGTGAGATTGTATGAACTATTAGTATATGCCACAATGTGGATGAATCTTGCAAAGAGAAAAAGAAGCCAGATTTTAAAAGTTAATACTTTGTGCTTTTAAAATGGAATTTATGTTTATAAACTATAAAGTTAAAAAGCAGGCAGAATTTGTCAGTGGTGATAGATAGCTGTTGGGATAATGGCTACCTTTGGTTGGGAGGAGTGGTAAAAAGGAAGAATAGGGTGGACTTCTGGGGTTCCAGTGATCTGTTTCTTGGTCTAGAGCATATATATATTCAGTTTGTTAAAATATACTGAATTGATCATACGTGATTTGTGCATTTTTTTGAATTATTTATATTTCAATGAAAAGTTTTAACTGGAAAAAAAAAGACAGCACATGTCAGTCTCCCTCCATTTACTTAAAAGAAGTGAATGAGTATATCGTAGTAATCAGTATAATTATTAGGAAATTTGAAATCTTAAATGATAAACAAGATTAAAATGTAATAAGCAGATAAAGTTCTTGTATGAATGAATTGGCATTTTATCTGAAAGAGACTAGCTACTAACTGTTGTTCTTGTTTATAAAAGTGGCTCTAACTTTGTGAATTGATTAATATAAAATCTAAGCTCTATGTTATATTAAGTTTTTTCAATAAAAACATATTATTTTAAATATATCACAAATGTTCTGTGTCTACAGGCCAACTGTGCAGGAAGATGGAGGAGATGTAATCTATAAAGGCTTTGAAGATGGCATCGTACAGCTGAAACTCCAAGGTTCTTGTACTAGCTGCCCCAGTTCAATTATTACTCTGAAAAATGGAATTCAGAATATGCTGCAGTTTTATATTCCAGAAGTAGAAGGTGTAGAACAGGTATGCCAATATTGTATGACGGTTTATATTTAATATTAAAATGAATTTTTTGGAAAGAAAGAAATTCATGACCTGACGTTTTCTTCAACTGCTGTATCATTGTGTTACCATTATTATCAGGCTCCTTCTTTGAGAATTGTTTTTAGTGTTAATAATTCCCTGCTATGTGCTCAGCAGTTTTCCAAATATTACCTTATTTATTTTCTAACAACACAGTTTGTTAATATTAAATAAGTCACTTTCATTTTGTACTTGGGAACTAGAGGGCATATTGCTGTTCTGGCTGAAGAAAAATTATGAAAGGGAAACATGGAATTTTATAGATGACATTTACAAGTCTTTAGTGGAAGAGCTCTACTACATTTTTTTAAATTAATTGATTAATATTTGGTTGCACTGAGTCTTTGTTGCTGTGTGCGGGCTTTCTCTAGTTGAAATAGCAAGGGCTACTCTTCATTTTGGTGCACAGGCTTCTCATTGCAGTGGCTTCTCTTGTCGCAAAGCATGGGTTCTTGGGCGTGCAAGCTGCAGTCGTTGCAGCTCATAGGCTCCAGAGCACAGGCTCAGTAGTTGTGACGCACAGATTTAGTTGCTTCACAGCATGTGGGACCCTCGCAGACCAGGAACTGAACCTGTGTCCCCTGCATTGGCAGGTGGATTCTCATCCACTGTACCACAAGGGGAGCCTCTCCATTACTTCACATTTAAATACTTCTGTTCTTAAACATGCAGGCAAGAAGCCCTTCAAAGAATCATACTTTGTTGTACAAAGTACAGTTATAAATAGCATTTTAGAGCTTTATTTATAGCCTGATGTCGACAGTTTCTTCCTGCCCAAAGATATCTAAGGAATATAGTACCAGTATTTTTCTCAGTAGTAATAGTGACCTTCACTCTAGTAATTCTCAACCAAGAGGCAAGGCATTCTGGAGAGCGATTATCAAGGAAGGAAAGAGTATATGGAAATTAAAAATTCGAAAAAATGCTTCAGGTAATTCTGTGCCTTTAAGGAGAGGGCATCATCTCTCAGCTCCTATGAGACTCACTCTTTTCTGGGCAGTACTTAAACCTGTCCCGTGGTACAACACATGCCATCTCCTCTTTGAAGTTCTTATTAGTTCTTCAGTTGGAGTTAAGCTCTTCTTTGGTGCAAAGCTTCTGTGTGTCTGTTTCAGCTTTCTGGTAATGGATAAGTTCCTTGAGAGATTTATAATTGTACCTAGATCTCTGTGTTCTTCTATAACACTTAGCCTTGTGTGTTGTACATGTTGTTTACATAGTTTTTGTTAAATATTTAGAAACATTATTCCAAATTTAGGGATATTTTGCCTAAAATAGAAGTTCATTGACAAAATTTTTTTGATTGGATGTTGCTGAGATTGGGTATAAAAATATCAGTTCCTTGAAAGTAAATATCCATTTTTTATTCAGCCCAAAAGAAACTACGAGGGAATTGATTATCTCAGATCAGAACCAGATTCATCTAGATTAAAACAAAAATTAATTTTGGCCCCATTATCCTCTGTATGCCTTAAAAAAAAAAGTTAACACTTTGCTAGATTGACAAAGGAGGGTTTTTATTCACTTGTCCAGGGTTGGGTGATGAATTGGCAGTAGGATTATAAACCTGAGTTGGTTTTAATTATAGTAGGTGTGGTTAAGAGAAAAAAATAGTCTTAGGTTTATATAACCCTTTTCTTTTCCAGAGGAGTTGGTTTTTATTATCTGAGTAATATATTAACTCATGAAAAGATACTAATCCTTTTATTTTTTCCTTCCAGTATTCATTAGTAACTTACTTGAAATGAAAATCTTCATATTTTTCTAAGGTTTAAAATGAACTTTTATCAGTAAGACCAACGTAATTAATTGCTAGTATATTTTCTAGCAACTATAAAGGTATAGTTTCTTTACCATTTTTAGGGATTCATTTTTCTAAGATGTATTTTTGCAGTAACAATTTGGTATATTTCCCTAGGACTATGCTTAAGGAAATAAGATGCTTTGGAAATAAAAACAAAAAAAGTCAATTCTATACATTAGTCATAGAGCTAGGAAATATCAGTTCATCATAATAGTCCTCTATGTCCACCTGAGACTCTCTTTTGGAAACCTCCTTTGGAACAAGGAACAGAGACCAATGTTTTAATTAACTTGCTGCCCAATATGCTACTGGAGATCATAACTGGAGAAATAACTCCAGAAAGAATGAAGGGATGGAGTTAAAGCAAAAACAAGACCCATTTGTGGATGGGACTGGTGATAGAAGCAAGGTCCAATGCTATAAAGAGCAATATTGCATAGGAACCTGGAATGTTAGGTCCATGAATCCAGGCAAATTGGAATTGGTCAAAAAGGAGATGGCAAGAGTAAATATTGACATTCTAGGAATGAGTGAACTAAGATGGACTGGAATGGGTGAGTTTAACTCAGATGACCATATCTACTACTATGGGCAGGAATCCCTTAGAAGAAATGGAGTAGCCATCATAGTCAACAGAAGAGTCCAAAATGCAGTACTTGGATGTAATCTCAAAAATGACAGAATGATTTCTGTTCATTTACAAGGCAAACCATTCAGTATCATGGTAATCCAGGTCTATGCCCTGACCAGTAACACTGAAGAAGCTGAAGTTGAATGGTTTTATGAAGACCTACAAGACCTTTTAAAACACCCAAAAAAGATGTCCTTTTCATTATAGGGGACTGGAATGAAAAGTAGAAAGTCAAGAAATACCTGGAGTAGCAGGCAAATTTGGCCTTGGAGTACAGAATGAAGCAGGGCAAAGGTTAATAGAGTTTTGCCAAGAGAATGCACAGGTCATAGCGAACGCCTTCTTCCAACAACATAAGAGAAGACTGTTTACATAGACGTCACCAGATGGCCAACACCGAAATCAGATAGATTATATTCTTTGCAGCCAAAGATGGAGAAACTCTATACAGTCAGCGAAAACAAGACTCGGAGCTGACTGTGGCTCAGATCATGAACTCCAAATTCAGACTTAAATTGAAGAAAGTGGGGAAAACCACTAGACCATTCAGGTATGACCTAAATAAAATTCCTTATGACTATACAGTGGAAGTGAGAAATAGATTTAAGGGACTAATCTGATAGATAGAGTGCCTGATCCACTATGGACGGAGGTTCCTGACAGTGTTCAGGAGACAAGAATCAAGATTATCCCCAAGAAAAAGAAATGCAGAAAAGCAAAATGGCTGTCTGAGGAGGCCTTACAAATAGCTGTGAGAAGAGAAGTCAAAAGCAAAGGAGAAAAGTAAAGATATACCCATTGAATGCAGAGTTCCAAAAAATAGCAAGGAGAAGTAAGAAAGCTTTCCTCAGTGATTAATGCAAAGAAATAGAGGAAAACAACAGAATGGAAAAGACTAAAGATCTCTTCAAGAAAATTAGAGATACCGAGGGAACATTTCATGCAAAGATGAGCTCAATAAAGGACAGAAATGGTATGGATGTAACAGAAGCAGAAGATATTAAGAAGAGGTGGCAAGAATACACAGAAGAACTGTACAAAAAAGATCTTCATGACCAAGATAATCATGATGATGTGATCACTCACACTCACCTAGAGCCAGACATCCTGGAATGTAAAGTCAAGTGAGCCATAGAAAGCATCACTACAAACAAAGCTAGTGGAGGTGATGGAATTCCCGTTGAGCTATTTCAAATCCTGAAAGATGATGCTGTGAAAGTGCTGCACTCAATATGCCAGCAAATTTGGAGAACTCAGCAGTGGCCACAGGACTGGAAAAGGTCAGTTTTCATTCCAATTCCAAAGAAAGGCAATGCCAAAGAATGCTCAAACTACCGCACAATTGCACTCATCTCACATGCTAGTAAAGTAATGCTCCAAATTCTCCAAGCCAGGCTTCAGCAATATGTGAACCATGAACTTCCAGATGTTCAAGCTGGTTTTAGAAAAGGCAGAGGAACCAGAAATCAAATTGCCAACATCTGCTGGATCATCGAAAAAGCAAGAGAGTTCCAGAAAAACATCTATTTCTGCTTTATCCACTATACCAAAACCTTTGACTGTGTGGATCACAA
The DNA here is from genome assembly GCA_006408675.1 of Madoqua kirkii. Classification (NCBI taxonomy): domain Eukaryota; kingdom Metazoa; phylum Chordata; class Mammalia; order Artiodactyla; family Bovidae; genus Madoqua; species Madoqua kirkii. The sequence goes on along the minus strand of SJYC01047352.1, from coordinate 12,950 downwards.
TAAACTGTGGAAAATTCTGAGAGAGATGGGAATACCAGACCACCTGACCTGCCTCTTGAGAAACCTATATGCAGGTCAGGAAGCAACAGTCAGAACTGGACATGGAACAACAGACTAGTTCCAAAGAGGAAAAAGAGTACGTCAAGGCTGTATATTGTCACCCTGCTTATTCAACTTATATGCACAGTACATCATGAGAAATGCTGGGCTGGACAAAGTACAAGCTGGAATCAAGATTGCTGGGAGAAATATCAATAAACTCAGATATGCAGATGACACCACCCTTATGGCAAAAGTGAAGAAGAACTAAAGAGCCTCTTGATGAAAGTGAAAGAGGAGAGTGAAAAAGTTAGCTTAAGGCTTAACATTCAGAAAACTAAGATCATGGCATCCGGTCCCGTCACTTCATGGCAAGTAGATGGGGAAACCATGGAAACAGTGCCAGACTTCATTTTTTTGGGTTCCAAGATCCCTGCAAATGGTTGATTGCAGCCATGAAATTAAAAGACGCTTACTCCTTGGAAGGAAAGTTATGACCCACCTAGAGAGCATATTCAAAAGCAGAGGCACTACTTTGTCAACAAAGGTCCATCTAGTCAAGGCATTGGTTTTCCAGTGGTCATGTATAGATGTGAGAGTTGGACTATAAAGAAAGCTGAGCACCAAAGAATTGATGCTTTTGAACTGTGGTGTTGGAGAAGACTCTTGAGAGTCCCTTGGACTGCAAGGAGATCCAACCAGTGCTTCCTAAAGGAAATCAGTCCTGGGTGTTCATTGGAAGGACTGATGTTGAAGCTGAAATTCCAATACTTTGGCCACCTGATGTGAAGAGCTGACTCATTTAAAAAGACTCTGGTGGTGGGAAAGATTGAGGGCAGGAGAAGGGGACAACAGAGGATGAGATGGTTGGATGGCATCACTGACTCAGTGGACATGGGTTTGGGTAGATTCCGGCAGTTGGTGATGGACAAGGCTGCCTGGCGTCTAGCAGTTCATGGGGTTGGAAAGAGTTGGACACGACTGAGTGACTGAACTGAACCAAATATTCAGTTTGCTTTTATGTTGCTAGAATATCAGATTTTGATGTAAACCTTGTGCTTTGGGGCTGTTGATAGATATATTCTTGCTGTATTGTATGCAGCAAGTAATATTAAAAGCATGAAAATAGCAATTTCTATTCCTTAATTCTCTGTTCTCTTTTTTGTTTGTTTGTTTTAGGTTATGGATGATGAATCAGATGAAAAAGAAGCAAACTCACCTTAAACTCATTTGAGTTTTCTGTGGGCCTGTTGGACTTGTTGATAATATGTACTAAGCTTTTATTATTAATCTGCTAAGCAATGTGAGCATTAATAAAATATGTCCTTTCTTCAGAGAATGAAATATAAATATTGCATGTTTGCTTTACCTCATATGAGTTATTTATAACATCCTGAATCATCTTCTGTACACGTGGATTTTATCCAGGGATATTTTTATTTTTGTTCTTCATTCTCATGGTTCCTTCTTTGCATAATGTGTGAAGCAGTTTAAAATACATTCCCTACCCCCAATCTGATTTATTTACTCTTTAAATACGGAAGTAAATAGGGAGAATCTTAAGATATTCTAAAATGGCTTCACTTTTTATGAGATGTTTTAAACTATTTTTACTGAACTTTCACCTTGTTAAACAATAAACAATTTTAGTTTTGAAATGGTATCTACTGACTTCCCTGGTGGTCCAGTGATTAAGAATCCAACTTGCAACGTAGGGGATGCAGTTGGATACCTGATCAGAGAACTAAGACCCCACGTGCCACAGAGCACTTGAGCCTGCATGCCACATTGAAAGTTCCCAAGTCCTGTGGCCAAGACCAATACAGCCAAATAAATAAAATATTTTTTAAAAATGGTATCTGTCTAGTAGCTCCCAATGTAGTATCATGTAACTTCCCCTTGAAAGACAAAAAAAAAAAAACATAATGCTGAAAACTGATAAAGAACTAAGTCCTAGAATGTAGACAAAATTTCTGTTGATTACAAGAGAGCAGGCTGAATTGAGAAAAACTGCCTTAGTGTGTGCCATGTCAGAAATTTCGACAGTTATCTTTCTATTAACATAATGCAAAGAGTCAACTCATTGGAAAAGACCCTGATGCTGGGAAGATTGAAGGGGAAAGGAGAAGGGGGCAGCGGAGGATGAGATGGTTAGACAGCATCACCAATTCAATGGACATGAATTTCAGCAAACTCTAAGAGATAGTGAAGGACAGGGAAGCCTGGTTTGCTGCAGTCTATGGGGTTGCAGTGAGTCAGACACAACTTAGCAACTGAACAACAACAACTTTCTGCCATCGGGGTAACTTTTTTCAGATGACCCAAATAGCAAATTACACGTCTCTCTTGTTTTTGATGGTGTTTCCCTGGTGGCTCAGATGGTAAAGAATCTGCCTGCAATGAGGGAGACCTGGGTTTATTCCTGAGTTGGGAAGATGCCCTGGAGAAGGGAACAGCTACCCATTCCAGTATTCTGCCTGGAGAGTTCCATGGACAGAGGAGCCTGGCAGGCTATAGTCCATGGGGTCCCAGAGGCAGACAGGACTGAGTGACTTTCACTTTCACCTTCTTATTTTTCTATAGGAATTCAGAGACAGCAGTTCATAGTATCAGGAAAGGAAACATAAGTACATTGGATCTTTGGAACTTTCTCCCCCAAAAGTATGGAGATTAACATAGGGGTGGAAACAAAAAGAACTCCAGCAGTTGTGAGTGCTGGAAAGAAAAGTTTTTATTTTTGTTCTTTTGGTTCATAGAACTGGGCGTTGCTGTTGGAGAACTTGTTTCCTGAGCCATTATAGATGAATTTAGGTTAGATTACTTTGGAAATTACTTTGTAAGCTAGGCACAGTAACCTGCCCTTTAGCTGAAGCTATAGGAAATTGAGATTGTGGAGGAGATGCAGTTAATCAGTCTTGGGTCTGGCCACAAAATAAGTGGCTGAGTGGCGGTGGGAGATTCAGTTATTGGAACATAGGAACTCACAGAACTGAGAGGCCAAGTTACTGGAAAGATTCTCTACAAAACGGAGCAGCCATGAAGGACCAGGAGGAAAGGTGGAGAACATTCTCAGCACACAAAGTGTTGTAATCAGAATCTGGAAGCTGTGAAATGTATTTGGGAACTGCAGGAAGCTAAGTAGGACTTGAGTGTGAAGTGGAAGGCCTTAGCTGGAATGGGGCAGAGGTGGGCAGTGCTTTGTGTGGATAGTGCTGTAGAAGTTCTTGGCTGCCCACCCTTCTTTTACCCAAAGAGTTTATGCTGAGGCTTTCTTCTCGCTGAGAGGTCTTCTCAGTTACCATTTGCTTGCCCTGTGCCTAGGGAAGATAGGTCTCAGCTCAGTCCCAGGGTATAAATTATGACTAGTCTAACTCAGTACATCTTAACTCCTTTTTTCTTTGCCGGTCATTAGTCTAAGTATGGATACAGTCATGTCTGACTCTTTGTGACCTCATGGACTATGCAGTTCATGGAATTCTCCAGGCCAGAATACTGGAGTGGGTAGCCAGTCCCTTCTCCAGGGGGTCTTCCCAACCCAGGGATTGAACTCAGGTCTCTCTCATTGCAGGTGGATTCTTTACCAGCTGAGCCACCAGAGAAACCTCTTTTATGGATACATGACCCAACTCTGTCTGTGAACTGAAAGAGAAAGTCTATTAGAAAGTTCTGGAAAGACTGTCTTCCTTGATTGAGAGAGAAGGAAGTTTATATGTAAAGAAGGCTCTTTGTCTTTCCATTCCATTCCTCCCTACTAGGTACACTGTAATATGAAGACTTGATGTCCAAGGCTCTGACAGTCAGCTTGTGATCATGAAAAGCCAGTTTGCTAAGAATGGTAAAGAAGAAGCGGAAAAAAAAAGGAGACCTGGATATTTGAGGACTCTATTGACCTTTGAGCTAGCCCAGGAACCACCCATTTTCAGAGTATCATGTGATATAAAAGGTTTTCTTGTTAAAGCTGCTGTTATCAGTTACTCTCATTTGAAGCTGGTTGCCTTCTAACAAAGAACCTGGTAAATCATGGAGAACTTTGTAAGTAATTTTACTGCTTAATTATTTGTGGCAGACAGTGCCTAATGTCAATCCTAAAATGACAACAAATTTACATTTTTAACTGAGCCACTTTTTTGGATATTTTTTCAATCAAATATTAATTCAGGTATAGATTAATCAGGTGATAGTTTTTCATTTTGAATGTTTTAAGTTGTATTTAATTTCCTCCTCCCGGACAGCCCCAAAGAAAGTAATCATTAGTTAGTTGTTTTTCACTAAAACAAAAATAAAAATTAACCCCTCAATGTATAAATTTTTGTTACATGAAATATTCTTGAAAGCACTTTATGGGACATTTCAGAATGTATTTGAGACAGAGATTATTGGCCAAAAGTAAAGAGAGCACCTGGAGGATTTTTCACTAAACAAAATTAGGGGGAAGCCTATCATGGAAGGAGTAATTTCCCCCCCACCTCTCTTGAGTTCTTATGAGTGGACACACAATTAAATTGATACAAGATAGATTAGCTGGAGAAAAAGAAAAAAAATTAATTCTTATAGAAGTCTCATAGCAATGTAACCTAAGTGGCTAAAGCAGTTAGCTTTTATATTTTCAGACAAAACACAGAAAAATTTAAGTTTGGGTGCTTAATTAGTAGGACTTCCCAGGTGGCTCAGTGTAAAGAATGTGCCTGCCAATGCAGGAGATGCAAGAAATTGGATTCAGTCCTTGAGCTGGGAAGATTCCCTGGAGGAGGAAATGGCAACTCACCCCAGTATCCTTGCCTGTAAAATCCCATGGACAAAGGAGCCTGGCAGGCTGCAGTCTATTGCATTGCATTGAACCAGACATGACTGAGCACACAGGCTCAATTAGTAAGGAAAAAGTTTGGACTTGGGTAGTAAGGTAGAAAGGAAGTGACAAGGTTTGTTTAGATAACCTCCTGGTCTGAATTCCCTATCTCTACAGATAAGGATGTCTTCCTACCTCCTAGTATAGGAAGGGTACCTGTCACATGGAAGATTTATTTCCTGCTTTCAGGGAGACTAGAGGGTCAAAGAGTCCCTATTGTAATGGCTATTTCTTAAGTAACTTGAATGCAAAATAATATGTATTTGAGGCATATTTGGGGGTGTCTGCCTTGAGCCCCAACAAGCCCTAAACAGAATGATGAACATAAAAGTAGCAAACTTCCATTGCACATTCACTGTGTGACACCGTTGTAAGCATCTTGTATTTATGAAGTCATTTAATCCTATGAGGTCGGTAGCTATTATTGTTTCCATGAGGCACAGAGAAGAGAAGTACATATTCCATTGAAATAGAACTTAAGGGGAAAAGCCAGGAACACGACCCCTGGGCATTCTGGTTGCAGAGCCTTTGCATAATACTGTACTATTTTGCCTTTAGGGAATTAAACCCATGTACCTTTCCTGAGTATTCATATCTCAGGGAAGGGAAAAAGCATCTCTTGTCTCCATAGCTGCTGCTTCTATTTCCATCTGTTACTTGCTTCAGACCATTATGGGCCAAAGCAGTGCATATGGTGGACAGTTTTTAATGCAGGAATATGAAGCTATCTGCTCTCCAGTCCAGTGGGAATTTACATCCCTTTGTGAGGGTAAATTTACACTCCCAGCCTTATGCTCTGCTTTTCCACATCAGAATTATCAATGGCAATTCCACAGGGTGCTTACAGTCTGCAGAATCCACTTTTGGAAGAAACTCCAGAAAACAGTCTTTTTCGACACTGTACATTTCTAGCCATCTTTCAGCTCTAGGCAGCTCCCTAGAATGGTCCACTTTTATTTTGGCTCTGGTCACATCCTAGAGGACAGAAATAGTAGACAGGACTGGTTAATCGCATGGTGTCCAATCTGTTGACAATTTCTTGGCAGTAGAATGAGTTTCTTTCTAGCAGAGGTAGAAAACTTGCCCCAGGTTCTGCCTATTGGGGGAATTTGGGGCCATGCTAGAGGGGAGTATTGGGAAGTGTGTTCATTGTTCATTCTAGTTGGAGTCAGTACCTCAAGTTTGTCCTCAAACCTGAGGAGTGGACATCTTTTGACTGTGTGTCTTTGGTGTCCCCTCATTCTTTCCATCCTTTCCTTTGAAGACCTTCTACATCTTCCTGACTCCATGTGGCTTTGTCCAATCACCATGTCCTGCCTTCTTTGCAATGGAAGTGGGGCGTGTGACTCACATTAGACCCATCAGAATCCTTGCCTAGAATATAAAAAATGAGGATGGAGAAGTAACCTCTGTCCTCTTGGACTGCAAGCTGGAAAATACCTGATTTCAGAGCTGTGGGGGGGGGGGGTCTTTTCCTTTTCCATGAGGTCACAGAGAAAGACAAAGAGTTCTGACATAATTTGTGTCCCTGGATATAGATGTACTTGAAACTCTGTATCTCTGTCCTTCCAATTACGTTAGCCAATAAATCCCCTTCTTCAGCTAGTTTGAGTTTTCTCTAGAAATTTAAATACATATATTTACACTGAGGAACTCAGTAAGATCAACCTTGGATGTATTAGGGTTCGCTACAGCCATGAAATTAGAAGACGCTTAGTCCTTGGAAGAAAAGTTATGATCAACCTAGATAGTATATTCAAAGCAGAGACATTACTTTGCCGACTAAGTTCCGTCTAGTCAAGGCTATGGTCTTAACTGTGGTCATGTATGGATGTGAGAGTTGGACTGTTAAGAAAGCTGAGTGCTGGAGAACTGATGCTTTTGAACTGTGGTGTTGGAGAAGACTTGAGAGTCCCTTGGACTGCAAGGAGATCCAACCAGTCCATTCTGAAGATCAGCCCTGGGATTTCTTTGGAAGGAATGATGCTAAAGCTGAAACTCCAGTACTTTGGCCACCACTTGCGAAGAGTTGACTCATTGGAAAAGACTCTGATGCTGGGAGGGATTGGGGGCAGGAGGAGAAGGGGACGACCGAGGATCAGATGGCTGGATGGCATCACAGACTCAATGGAAGTGAGTCTGAGTGAACTCCGAGAGACGGTGATGAACAGGGAGGCCTGGCGTGCTGCAATTCATGGGGTCGCAAAGAGCTGGATACGACTGAGCGACTGAACTGAACTGAGAAAAACAGAACTATTAGGACAGACGGAGAGAGTGAGAGAGAAGGAGAGACGGAGGGGAAAAGAGAGAAACAGAAGTGATAGGAGCGATAGGAGGAGAAAGGGAGAGAGGGAAGAAGGGAGAGAGTGAAATTCATTTTAAGGAATTGGCTCATGCAGTCATGGAGGTTAGAGAGTCCAAAGCATGCAGGAAGGGTTCCAGGCTGGAGACAGGGAAAAGCTGATGCTGCAATCCAACTCCAGTTCCACGGGGGAATTCTTTCTAGCTCTTGGAGGTGGGAGTGTCAGTGTTCTGTTCAAACTTTTAGCTAGCTGGATGAGGCCCATCTACGTAATGGAAGGCAATGTGCTTTACTCAAAGTCCACTGAATATAAACATCCAGAATATAATATTTTACCAAATACCAGGGCACTCTAGTGCAACTAAATTGACACATAAAACCAATCATCATGGTGGATAAAGTTTGCCTTCATCTCCAACTTTTTTCTGATTCCTCTTCCATATCTCAGCCTCCTCTCTCTGGCATTACCATACCTAATTCCACATGCCCTTATGTTGTCCTTTTCTTGCCCAGTGTGGTAATCTGTCTGGGTGTTCTTGCTTGGAGAATCCCAGGGATGGGGGAGCCTGGTGGGCTGCCGTCTGTGGGGTCGCATAGGGTTGGAAACAACTGAAGTGACTTAGCAGCGGCAGCAGCCTTCCTTCTAATTTTAGAATTATCTTCACTTTATCCTCATCATAACTTTTATTTCCTCTGGGGCTTTTTTCACACTTGGTATCCAAATGAAAATAATCCCATATTTTCACTCTAAAGTGTAATGGATGATAATGACTTAATGTAGATCTCCTTGGGGAATGAGTAGTGAGTAGTGTTCCACATTAAATATATATGTACAGGTAGAGTTCAGGAAATGTGATAGGGAATAAGTGAAGGTAATTTTGCACAGGGAACTTGCTGATTCCCTTATAATCTTATTTGTGAGTAATTGTCTAGTTCTCTATCAGTTCAGTCAGTTCAGTCGCTCAGTCGTGTCCAACTCTTTGTGACCCCATGAATCACAGCACGCCAGGCCTCCCTGTCCATCACCAACTCCCGGAGTTCACCCAAACCCATATCCATCAAGTTGGTGATGCCATCCAGCCATCTCTGTCGTCCCCTTTTCTTCCTGCCTGCAATCTCTCCGAGCATCAGAGTCTTTTCCAATGAGTCAGCTCTTCTCATGAGGTGGCCAAAGTACTGGAGTTTCAGCTTTAGCATCAGTCCTTCCAAAGAACACCCAGGGCTGATCTTTAGAATGGACTGGTTGGAACTCCTTGCAGTCCAAGGGACTCTCAAGAGTCTTCTCCAACACCACAGTTCAAAAGCATCAACTCTTCGGTGCTCAGCTTTCTTCACAGTCCAACTCTCACATCCATACATGACCACTGGAAAAACCATAGCCTTGACTAGACAGACCTTTGTTGGCAAAGTAATGTCTCTGCTTTTTAATATTCTTTCTAGGTTGGTCATAACTTTCCTTTCAAGGAGTAAGTGTCTTTTAAGTTCATGGCTCAGTCACCATCTGCAGTGATTGTGGAGCCCCCAAAATAAAGTCTGACATTGTTTCCACTGTTTCCCCATCCATTTCCCATGATGTGATGGGACCAGATGCCATGATCTTAGTTTTCTGAATGTTGAGCTTTAAGCCAACATTTTCACTCTCCTCTTTCACTTGCATCAAGAAGCTTTTTAGTTCCTGTTCACTTTCTGCCATAAGGGTGGTGTCATGTGCATATCTGAGGTTATTGATATTTCTCCTGGTAATCTTGATTCTAGCTTGCGCTTCCAGCCCAGCATTTCTCATGATGCACTCTGCATAGAAGTGAAATAAGCAGAGTGACAATATACAGCCTTGACATACTCCTTTTCCTATTTGGAACCAGTCTGTTGTTCCATGTCCAGTTCTAACTGTTGCTTCCTGAGCTGCATATAGGTTTCTCAAGAGGGGTTAAGTCCTAGCTACTTAATATTTGGTTACCTTCTTAATGCTTCTTTTTTAAAAAGGGAAAATGCAAAGATGAAAGCGTTTAGGATTTTTCTTTAGGGAACTGCCAATAGATTAAATATAGCTAGACCATAAGATGCTGGAATAGAATGGTGGGAGATGATGCTAATAAAACTGACAAGAGCGAGATCTGAATAACAAATGCTGTGTGCATAGGAGTCTGGACTTAACCCTGCAGGTGAAAGATATCCACTGAATTGGAAGCAGGAGAAACAGGATCTGATCTATATTTTTGAAAGATCACTCTGGTGTGAAGGTGTATAGGATGAACTGGGGTAGTGGTGGAACCAAAGGGGTTCACTAGAGGGTCTTTCTGAGGCCACAACTGGTGCCTTCTGTTCTTCTGTTTATTGCTTTCTTCTCAGAGGCCTTTGTGGCTCAGCCTACTTCTTTTTCCTTTGATACTTGCTACCATCTTCTCTATTCACTGAACTACACTTCTCCACATAACTCCAGAAAAAGTGGGCTATACATGTCCTTGCTTCCTGTATTCTTTTAATGCACAGACCTTTTAAAATATTGAGATAGGGGCTTCTCTGGTGGGCCAGTGGTTAACAATCTGCATGCCAATGCAGGGGATACGCGCTCCATCCTTGTTCCAGGAAGATCCCACATGACTAGGAGCAATAAGCCCATGGGCCACAGTTACTGAGCCTGTGCTCTGCACCAATAGAAGCCACCACAATGAGAAGTCCATGCACCACAGTGAAGAGTGGCCCCTGCTTGCTGCAACTAAAGAAAGCTTGTGTGCAGCAACAAAGATCCAGTGCAGCCAACAATAAAAGTTAATTAATCAAAAATATTGGGATATAATTGACATATATTAGTTTCAGGTGTATAAAATTATTGACTTGTACTTATTACAAATGATCAGCACAATAAGTCTAGGTAACATCCATCACCATACAGTTATAATTTTTGTCCCTGGGGAAGAGAACTTTTGATATCTTAACAACTTTCAAATATACAATATGGTCTCATTAATTATAGTCACCATCCTGTACACTGAATCCCCAGGACTTATTTATCTTATACCTAGAATTTTGTACCCAGGTCTTTTTAATTTTAGTAACTTATTGCTACTTATTGTTATAATCCAGATGAGGGATAATAAAAATCACAAACATGGGGCCATTTAAAAATCTTATAAAGCCATTTCAATTATGGTTCTTTGTTTCATTAGCAAAGACAATGAAATCTCTAATGGCCTTCAGCCCATCGGTTAGCATGCAAGGAGAAGGCTGAGAACCATCACATTCAACAGGATCAGGGAAATGGATTTACATAAAAAGAAAATGAATTACACCTTGTTACCATCACTACTTTTTTTGGGGGGGGGGTGTTCAGTTAGTTCAGAACTTTCATTCAGGAAAGAAAATCTTTTCCATTTCCTCAGATGCTTGAATTAGACCCAGATGTCCTGTTTCTTTCATAGATCATTTAGTTTATTCTCCTCCAGCCCTTATCCCCAAAGGTCCAGCTATAGCAAAGCTCTGTAGAGATGGGGGTCAGACAAAGTTCTTCTGTATCAGTGTCGTCTGACTGATGGTTACAAAGGCTCTTTGTTGCAGTGGGTGGGTGAGCTTGTTCAAGGTTGGGCTGGGAAAATATTGACCTTCAAAGTTTCTTCCTGGCAACTGATGCATAAGCATCTTCCAAAATAGCTGTAGAACAGACAAGACAAACTGATGATCATGATAGATGAGCAAGCAAATAAGGGAAGCCAGAGTCTGATAGATAATTAGTTTGAGCATGAGAACTTTGGTGACACTGGGTAACATTTTCTTTGTGGCATCAATGAGGTTTCTGGTGATGCACAAACTTTGGAATCATACCTTCAATCATCACTCCTTGGCAATATCACTGGGATTCTGTCAGAACCTCTTAGATGATGGTTCTGAGGCCAATATGTACATGCATAGAGACTTTTTTGCCTCTGGAGTTAAAAAATGTGTAGTCTATTAACAAACAGCAAACACCTCACTGTGTTTTAACTTTGCTATGGGTATTTAAGGAACCTATTTCAGCGCCTGAAATATTAAACAGCTTTCAGGTGAGAAGTACTTTAATTAGTTAAATGTGACATTTTCCTGTCTTCCTTTGAGAACAGTGATAAAAGGGCATCTTTTTCCTTTTTTGGTGGCTCAGAGGTTAAAGCATCTGCCTCTAATGCGGGAGACCCGGGTTTGATACCTGGGTTGGGAAGACCCCCTAGAGAAGGAAATGGCAATCCACTCCAGTATTCTTGCCTGGAGAATCCCATGGACGGAGAAGCCTAGTAGGTTACAGTCCACGGGGTCGCAAAGAGTCGGACACGACTGAGTGACTTCACCTCACCTCATAGTTGATTTAGTGTTGGGTTAGTTTCAGGTGTACAGCAAAGTGATTCAGTTATATATATATATATATTCAGTTACATATTGCTTTTCACATTCTTTTATATTATAGGTTATTATAAGATGTTGAATGTATTAATAGTTTCCTGTGCCATACAATATGTCCTTGTTGGTTATCTCTTTTATATATAGTAGTGTGTATATGTGAACCCCCAAATTCTAATTTATCTCTCCCCCCTTTCCTTTTTGGTAACCATAAGTTTGTTTTCTATGTCTGTGAGTCTATTTCAGTTTTTTAAATAAGTTCATTTGTATAATTTTTTAGATTCCACGTATAACTGATATCCTGTGATATTTATGTTTGTCTGATTTACTTCACTTAGTTTGATAATCTCTAGGCCCATCCATGTTGCTGCAAATGGCATTATTTTATTCTTTTTATGGCTGAATAAAATTCCATCATATATATATATATGTAATGGAATATAATGCACCTTCTTTATCCATGCATCTGTCGATAAACATTTAGATTGCTTCCATACTTTGGCTACTGTAAATAGTGCCGAACATCGGAGTGCACCATATCTTTTTGAATTAGTGTTTTCATCTTTTACAGATACATGCTAAAAGGACATCTTTTTTCCTCTAAGAAAAACTGGAAAGCTTTTTGCACTTGATTAGATAACCAACCATAGAAAGTCAGTTCTGCCAGGAACATAGGACTTTTCCCACTCATTCAGAAAAATTTTTGATCTTTTACTTTGTGCTAGGGTATACTAGGTGCTGAGCATGCAAAGACTTGTTCTACTCTCAAGAAACTTAGCTTTGCAGGAAAATATACAAAAAATCATAAAATATAGACACATATTGCTTTAAAGGCAGCGGCTCAAAGAATGAGAGGTTAATAAATAGGCTTAAGTCTCTCTGGGGAAGACAAAAAGGGTTTTCCCCAAGAAGCAGTACTTAGGCAGAGATGGGCTGGGGATTCCCTGAAGGTTGACTAATACATGCAAAAGATTGAGGATGTTGAGAAACTGCCTAGTTGAGAAACTAACTGTTCAGAGTGTAAAGGACTGAAAGGTCGAGTAGTAAGACGTCAGTCGTGTGAGAGATCAGAAGGGTCAGAAGATCATGCGGTATTCTGTATATAACACAAATTTTACTTTATTCTAGTCTTGGGCCATTAATTGAGTTATGATAGTGCTGTACATTTGATTAAAGATAGCATTTAAATCTTAAAGCAAATGCTCAGATAGTAAATTTTCAGAAACATCATCTCTCTCTGATTAAGTCTCTCTTGGCAGGAATGGTGCATTAATTCATAAAATTAATCATTCATGAGCCCAAGCTAAGGCTGTCAAATCTAAGCAGTTCATACACTCCTCCTCTCCTGTTGGCCATCCGAAGTCTGGGCCAGCAGAGTTTCTTAAGCCTGACAGCATA
>SJYC01047349.1:0-13658 GCA_006408675.1 Madoqua kirkii | reverse complement strand
GCCTTGACGTACTCCTTTTCCTATTTGGAACCAGTCTGTTGTTCCATGTCCAGTTCTAACTGTTGCTTCCTGACCTGCATATAGGTTTCTCAAGAGGCAGATCAGGTGGTCTGGTATTCCCATCTCTTTCAGAATTTTCCACAGTTTTTTGTGATCCACACAGTCAAAGGCTTTGGCATAGTCAATAAAGCAGAAATAGATGTTTTTTCTGGAATTCTCCTGCTTTTCCCATGATCCAGAGGATGCTGGCAATTTGATCTCTGGTTCCTCTGCCTTTTCTAAACCAGCTTGAACATCTGGAAGTTCATGGTTCATGTATTGCTAAAGCCTGGCTTGGAGAATTTTGAGCATTACTCTACTAGCATGTGAGATGAGTGCAATTGTGCGGTAGTTTGAGCATTCTTTGGCATTGTCTTTCTTTGGAATTGGAATGAAAACTGACCTTTTCCTGCCCTGTGGCCACTGCTGAGTTTTCCAAACTTGCTGACATATTGAGTGCAGCACTTTCATAGCATCATCTTTCAGGATTTGAAACAGCTCAACTGGAATTCCATTATCTCCACTAGCTCTGTTCGTAGTGATGCTTTCTAAGGCCTACTTGACTTCACATTCCAGGATATCTGGCTCTAGGTGAGTGATCACACCATCATGATTATCTCGGTCATGAAGATCTTTTTTGTACAGTTCTTCCGTGTATTCTTGCCACCTCTTCTTAATATCTTCTGCTTCTGTTAGGTCCAGACCATTTCTGTCCTTTACTGAGCCCATTTTTGCATGAAATGCAAAAATGTTCCCTTAGTATTTCTAATTTTCTGGAAGAAGTCTCTAGTCTTTCCCATTCTGTTGTTCTCCTCTATTTCTTTGCATTGATCACTGAGAAAGGCTTTCTTACCTCTCCTTGCTATTCTTTGGAACTCTGCATTCAGATGCTTATATCTTTCCTTTCCTCCTTTGCTTTTTGCTTTTCTTCTTTTCACAGCTATTTGTAATACCTCCTCAGACAGCCCTTTTGCCTTTGTGCATTTCTTTTCCATGGGGATGGTCTTGATCCCTGTCTCCTGTACAATGTCACGAACCTCATTCCATAGTTCATCAGGCACTCTATCTATCAGGTCTCGTCCCTTAAATCGATTTCTCACTTCCACTGTATAATTGTAAGGGATTTGACTTAGGTCATATCTGAATGGTCTAGCGGTTTTCCGTACTTTCTTCAATTTAAGTCTGAATTTTGCAATAAGGAATCCATGATCTGAGCCACAGTCAGCTCCCAGTCTTGTTTTTGCTGACTGTATAGAGCTTCTCCATCTTTGGCTGCAAAGAATATAATCATTCTGGTTTCTGTGTTGACCGTGTGGTGATGTCCATGTGTAGAGTCTCTCTTGTGTTAAAAGAGGGTGTTTGCTATACCAGCGCATTCTCTTGGCAAATCTCTATTAGCCTTTGCCCTGCTTCATTCTGTACTCCAAGGCCAAATTTGCCTGTTACTCCAGGGGTTTCTTGACTTCCTACTTTTGCATTCCAGTCCTCTATAATGAAAAGGACATCTTCTTGAGGTGTTAGTTCTAAAAGGTCTTGTAGGTCTTCATAGAATTGTTCAACTTCAGCTTCTTCAGCATTACTGGCCAGGGCGTAGACTTGGATTACTGTGATATTCCATCAGCAAGACAACTCCTTAAATGACAACATTCCTTCTTGATCTTGTAAGGGGGGGTCACACCACCCATCAGGTGCCTAGATTGGATAATGTAAACTGTTTCAATAATACATCATTTGAGGTACAGCCTTCTGGTGAAGGACCAGGAAGCCTGGAGTGTTGCAGTCGGTGAAGGACAGGGAAGCCTGGCATGCCTGGTGTCCATGGGATCGCAAAGACTCAGACAACAACGACTGAGCGACTGAGCCACTGAACAACAACTTCTGTCTCAAACGGTTTCTGTAACTGTGCCTTGGTTTCTAACCGGGAAAAACAGTTCTCAGAGGTGTCTGAAATTTGGCTTGAAGAAAATTTTCCATTTCTTTCCTAGATCAACTGATTATTTTTTAACTGACAGTCGTTATCAGGTATCGACTGTATCCCCTGCACCGTTGTGCTGGCTGGGTCTTGCGCGCCTGCTCGTGGCTGCCCCTGAATGGGACTGGGGTCTGTGCCTGCGTGCTGTCCGTGCGCATGCGTGCTGTCGGTGGGCGGTACTGCCGGACCCAACCTGGACGAGCGCTGTATTTAAGTGCCTTCCAGGGAACCGAGCAGCTCTAAGTGCTCAGAAATTAAGCTCAAATGAACTTCAGGATCACGTGCTGTTGTTCGGTCACTGAGCTGTGTCCGACTCTCTGCGACCCCATGGACTGCAGCACACCAGGCTTCCCTGTTCCTCACCATCTCCGGAGTTTCCTCAAACTCATGTGCACTGAGCCGGTGATGCCATCCAACCGTCGCAATTATCCAGGAGTAATTTTTAATGAATGAAACCAAGTTTAAGCTTGTTGGTATAATTAATACAGGCATATCTTTAGAGTCATCAACATTAAGTATAATACTTTTATTATACGTAAAAATCAATTAAGATTTTATTCCTGTTGCAAAATTTACAGCAAGAAAAATAACATAATACGGACCATCAGAAACAGTTCCTCCAGATTGCTGGTAACTCGAAACTGCTAAATTAAGATTAATGGTGGGAATTTGTTGAATATAATTTCTAAACAAGATACTGGAACATTCATTGCTAAGTAAGTCTAAGTTTACCTACTCTTATCTTCTTACTACAGAAAAGCTGAAGATATTTTTGTTCATTAGACTGGGCATGTGTCCTACTGAGGAAAGGAATTAGGTTCTAGATGATGTTCTTAAATTTGCCAATCAGGGGACTTTCCCGGTGGTCCAGGGGCTAAGACTCCACACTCCCAATGCAGGGGCCCAAGTTTGATCCCTGATCAAGGAATCAGAGCCTTCATGCCACAACCAAGAGTTCCCTTGCTGCAAGTGAAGATCCCACGAGCTGCAGCTAAGATCCAGTGCAGCCAAGTAAATAAATAAAAATCTGTGAAGCGCACCACAGCAATCTATCTTTGGATGAAGACCAGAAGCCCTATCTATGACCTGCAAGCAGGAGATGATGCTTACTGGAAGAGGCGTCAGATGAAGGCACCGGGTTGGAAGGAATCTATCAGTCTTCTTCTCCTGAATGAACTGCAACTCCTGTTTCTCACATCCCACCTCAACCAACCAGGACCAGCGCCGCCAGACCAGGAGGAGAGGACAGCAACATCTGGAGTCGAGAGCTGACCCAAGGCGCTCAACCAGGCTTGTGTGCCGGTTATTTTGATTATTGTTCACACTTTTGCTTAGGAACCAAATGTATTTCTCCCTTGGGTTCAACGTCACCTATGGGTAGTTGGACTGCAAGGAGATCCAACCGGTCCATTCTGAAGGAGATCAGCCCTGGGATTTCTCTGGAGGGAATGATGCTAAAGCTGAAACTCCAATACTTTGGCCACCTCATGCAAAGAGTTGCCTCACTGGAAAAGACTCTGATGCTGGGAGGGATTGGGGGCAGGAGGAGAAGGGGACGACCGAGGATGAGATGGCTGGATGGCATCATGGACTCGATGGACGTGAGTCTGAGTGAACTCCGAGAGATGGTGATGGACAGGGAGGCCTGGCGTGCTGCGATTCATGGGGTCGCAGAGTCAGACACGACTGAGCAACTGAACTGAACCTATGGGTAGTTTTGGAATCAGTCCTGCCAATCTGTCTTTAGTGTGAGCACACTGGGCTTAATCAGTTTTCCCACGGTATGACCATTTGGTGGCAGTTTTTGTTCCTTCACTTGGAATTTTGCTCAGTCGCTCAGTCGTGTCTGACTCTTTGTGACCCCATGAACTGCAGCACGCCAGGCTTCCTTGTCCTTCACTATCTCCTGGAGTTTGCTCAGACTCAGGTCCATTGAATTGGTGATGCCATCTAACCATCTCATCCTCTGTCGTCCCCTTCTCCTCCCATCTTCAATCTTTCCCAGCATCACGGTCTTTTCCAGTGAGTCAGCTCTTCACATCAAGGGGCCGAAGTGTTGGAGTTTCAGCTTCAGCCTCAGTCCTTCCGGTGAACATTCAGGACTGACCTCCTTTAGGGTCTTTTCTTTCTTTCTGGCTGCATGGCTTGTCCATCCCCCCAGACACCTATCCCTTCACCCTACCCAGCCTTGCCACACACCTGTCTGTCATGCCCCACGGTGACTCATCAGATGCCCACACAGCTCCCCCCAGACACACCCCACAACACAAGCACCCCGCTCACCCTTCACTCACAGGAGCTCACCCCTTACATGCCCGCCCACTCGCCCAGCATGCCAGCTGGGGGAAGGTGCAGTGAGACCTGAAAGCCCTGCGTGCCCCCTCCACGGCCCCCACCACCCGGTTGACCTGCTCCCGCCCCCTCCGCTCTCGTGCGCATCTTCCAGAGCATCTTCCAGAGCATTCTCCCAGCGCAGTCCAGGCCTGGAGCCCCTCCTGGACCCCGGGAATGCAAGCTTCCCAGACGCCTGGCTCAGAAACCCTGGGAAGGGGCCCTGACAGTCTGCGCACCGATTGTAGGGGGGGTCGGGAATGCCGACACAAGTCTGCGGACCACGGGCCCAAACCAGGGGTCAGCAAACCAGGACTCAGCTGTTCCCCCAAATGAACGTGACCGGGCCATCTCACCTGCACACTGATGTCCGCTGAGGGGTGGGGAAAGGCTGGGAGAGAGCCATAGCCCCGGGGCAGCTGGCCTTCCGGGGGCAGATGGCACCCACCCCTTGGTCCATCCCGGGGCAGGCGTCCGGTCCTGGCTCGGCCTCGCCTCTCTGAATGCCAGCTCTGCACCCCAGCGCCTCCCTGCTCCCCACTGAGCCCAGTGACCGGGGGAGCAGCTGCTGGCCACCAGGGACTCACCCAGCAGGGAGGCTGCAGGCTCCAGGGCAGGGCTGGCGAGGCAAACTGGGCACCAATGCTGGCTTTGCCTCGCTAGGGCACTCTGAGCTGTGGCCGGCCAGGCCCCTGTCCATGGACAAAGGGCAGCCTGGAGGGCTCAGGACTGCACAGAAAGGACCCGGGCCCGGGCATGAGGCCAATCTCTCTTAGTCCTGAGAGGGGGGCGTGTCCACCCTCAGGGCAGGCCTCAGGAGGGTGTGGGGGCGGGGTGCTCCATCAGCCTTGCAGGGACGGGACTCCTCCCCTCCGTGAGCACTTGGAGGTCCGAGATGGACCAGTTTCCTGCTGCTGCATCCCAGGGGACGGGGAGGCCTGCGGCGCGGAGGTGGGGGCCAGCCGCCCAGGGGGGCGGTCAGAACACAGGCTCGCGTGCCCATCAAGGTGCTGGCTCTGTGCGGGCAGCTCGAGGTGCCCCCAGTCAGTGAGAGTGTGACTTCCGAGATGGCGGGGCGCCGTGAGCAGCACCATGGGGACAGTGACACAGCTTGGAGGTCGGGAGAGGGTCCCCAGGACGCAACACAGAGCGCTCACGCTGTCGGAGCCTCGGGTCAGACCGATCAACACCGGGGCTCGTGGGCCTCCCGCTTGTGAAAAACATGTGCCTGCAAACGGCAGCGAGGCAGGGTCCCCCTCCAGCCCCGCGTGGGGCGGCCGTGAGCTGAGCGGCCCGAGACAAGGGCTCCCCCGGCCCCTTGGCTCCAGGTCAGTGAGGTGCCCCCGTTGTTTCCTCACCCCTTCCATACTGACCTGCACATCCCGGAAGTACAGAGTTTCCCGGAGTTCTGTGGGCCACTTCAGCAAATTCAGTGACCCCGAGGAGGGGTCGTGGACCCTCTGACCTACAGGTGGTCAGAGGCCCAGGTGACAACCTGGCCTTGCGACTGGGGTGTGAGGTGCAGGTGGCTGGAGGGAACCCCCAGGTACCTGCTGGGCTGGGGCCCAGGATTGCGTCACAGGGAGAGGGGGAGCTTGAACTGGGTCAGGGACCCAAGAGAGGGCAGAGAAAGAGCAGATGGCTCTCACACACGACTACGCCACCTGCGTGACCGGGGGGCTCCGGACAGAGCGGACACCGTCCTCCCCACCCTGGGGGTCCGGCCCCTGCAGGTGCCTCTGTACGTGGAGGAGGTGTGGGTGTAGCCTGGCCCTCAGAGGGCACTAGGCAGCTGGCTGGGGGCCGGGAGGCAGCAGGGGTTGGCCTTCTGGGGATGCCACCCTGCAGGGAGGTGGCCCAACCCTGTGAGACTGTGGCCGCCAGGACCCCAGGGCCTCGGGGCAGCAGGCACCATTGTCTGGAGTCAGAGGGAGATGCTCTCAAGCCTGTGTGGACCAGTCAACTGCACGCAACTGCCTCTGGAGGGAAGCCCGATCTTGGGGCAGGGTGTGGGGGCAGGGTGTGGGGGCAGGGAGGGCAGTGCTTTTCCAGCAAAAAGAAAACAATACCCAAAAAGGACTGAGGGCTGAGGCCCTTCCAGTTGGAGGGAACGTGTGTCCTCTGGAGAGGAGGCCGGGGCAGCCTCACGGTGTTCTCAGCACTGCCCAGCAGGACAGTGGACCCTGTGGCTTGCTGTACCGGACGCTCACCAGGGAAGACATCCCCCCACCCGGATCTCACCACGCTCACCCAGAAGTCACCCTTACGTGGGTCACTGGAACACTCCACCTGTAACCCTTCCAGAAGGAAACACAGACCAGGTTTCTTTGCGACTTGGGGTTAGACAAAGGTTCCCTAGGAAGCTCAAAGGAACTAACCATAACACAAAAATCTTAAATTATAAAATAAACATCAAAATCCCAGACTGCTGCTCATCTCAAGACACTGTTAAAAAATGAATTAGACCACATGCAAAGGATAACTTAAAATGGGTTCATAAGACCTAAAATTATAAAATTCCTAGAAGAAGAACTTCTCTGGTGGTTCAGTGGCTAAAACTCTTGTGTTCCCAGTTCAGGGGTCTGACCCCTGGTCAGGGGACCAGGCCCTACTTGCAGCACCTAAGAGTTCGGGGGCCACAACGAGGACGAGCCCGCCTGGAGCAAGGAAGGCCAACGACCGCGGGGCTGCAGCTGAGACCGGGCACGGCCCAGCAAACAAATACACATACTTTCAAAAAATCTCCTAGAAGAGAACATGAGGGGAAGCTTCACGACGCTGGACTTGCCGGTGGTTTCTTGGACGTAACACCAAAGTACAGGCGACAAAAGAAAAAACAGATAAATAGGACATTAACTTCTGTGCGTCAAAGGAACCTGTCGACAGTGGAAAAGCACCTACGAAAACAAAGAGGATACTTGCAAACTGTGTATCTGATAAGGGGTTAATAATCACACTGTGTAGAAGACTCCTGCAACGCAACAAAAATCAAGTGACTTGATTACAAAACGCACAAAGGACTTGGACAGACGTTTTTCCAGATTATACACAAGTGACCTGAAACGATACTCAACCTCACTAATCATTAAAGAAATGTAAATAAAACCACAATGAAATATCCCCCTACACTCAATGGTGTGGGGGGGAAAAAAAGACAGCCTAGTGGTCCAGTGATTAAGAATCTGTCTTCCAGCACAGGGGACCCAGGCTCCATCCCTGACTGGGGAACTAAGATCCCACATGCTGGAGGGCAGCTCACCCCACAGGCCGCACAACCTAGCCCAGGCTTGCTGTGGAGCCCACGGGCCGCGGCCAGAGAGAAACCCACACCCCACAGCAAAAGACTGGACACAGCGAAATTAAAAATAAAAGCAGAAAGCAACAGACATTGGTGAGACAGGGAAGGAGCTGGAAGCTTTGTGCGCGGCTGGTAGGATTTAGAAATGGGGCAGCCAGTACAGAAACCAGTGTGGAGGGCCCTCACAAAATTAAAGTTTGAGCTGAGGCCATGTGGTGGGTTTTGTGGGCCCCTGGGTCAGGAAGACCCCCTGGAGGAGGGCACGGCCACCCACTCCAGCCTTCTCGCCTGGAGAACTCCAGGGATAGAGGAGCCTGGAGGGCTGCAGTCCCTGGGGCCACAAAGAGTCGGACACGACTGAGCGACTTCGCGCAGGTGCAGAAGGCTCCAGTCCTCTGTCTCAGGGTATAAAAATTCATCAAGAGGCAAAGCGGTAGACAGGAAGTGATTTGCAGAATAGGTTGCTTGTGAGGCTGACAAGCAGGCGGGCAAGAGGATGCTGTGCTCGGAGAACCTAGCGGGTGCAGTGTTATAATCAGGGGAAATGTGGGGAGGGAGAAAAGGCTGCTTTCTTCCTCATTATTGAGGAGATGGCACGCTTCCACCAGCAGCTCCTCCTTCAGCTGGGCAGAGGAGCTTTCTTGTCCCTACATGGTCAAGTTAGGGCGACTGAGTATTGTTTTCATATATGCAGAGAGCGTGTCCCGCCTCACTCAGCTCAGGGCAGGATGTGCGTCTCACATTGTTTTACCGTCTGGGGCATGTCCTGTTCTTCTGGGGAAAGGTTTTGTTGCTGAGCCAGCCTGCTGGGTTTCTGGCTAAGCACACCTGCCTTCTTGAGTAATCATTAACTTACAGGGTCCCCTATAGTTTTCCTGGTTTCAGCCTCCTAGTGGGATTAACTATTTAATTACCTACATCATCCCTCTACTCAGTCCGTATCGGAACTACCGTTATGGTCCATCAAGCCCACTGCCGGGCATCCGTCCAGAAGCATCTAAAGTGGAGTCTTAAGGATGTCCTTGCGCACCCACGCCCAGGGCAGCAGTAGTCACAGCAGCCGAGAGGCGCCAGGTGAGTGGACAGGCTCACTGACCACCGCACAGTGGGCTGTCAGCCAGCCTGAAGAAAGGAAGTCCCGACAGAGGCTGCACGCAGAGGAACCTTGAGACGGCTACGCCAAACGGAGCAGGCCAGGCGCAAAGAGACAGACCCTGAGTAGCCTGCTCGTGAAGCTGCCGAAAGAGGCCGGGCTCAGAGACGGAAGGCAGCGTGGCAGGCGTCAGGGGCTGGGGGCAGGAGGAAGGTGCAGGTGGTGCTGAGCAGATTTGCAAGACGGAGAAATTCTGCAGATCTGCTTCCCAACCAGGCCAGTAAAATTCCCATGTTAAATGGGTGAGGTGGCGAGCGTTTGTGTTTTTACCACAATCCAATGAATAGGCAAGGTTACACTAGGATAAAATTTTGATGAAACTATACCTGGCAAAGCACTTAGGCCCTAAACAGAGAACCGCTGGGGGCAGCCTGCGGTGCTGACGGGCACAGCCTGCTCTCTGGGGCAGGGCGTGCTGCGTGTGCTCATCAGCTCCATCAGGACTGTAATTCACACCCATGTGTTCCCGTGGGTAGGTGCGAGTGGTAGAGTAGGCCCCGTAGCCGTGTCTGACTCTCTGCAACCCCGCGGACGGTGGCCCTCCAGGCTCCTTTGTCCATGGGATTCTCCCGCAAGAATACTGGAGTGGATAGCCATCCCCTTCTCCAGGGGAGCTCCCCGATGTCTGGGAAGCAAACCGGGGTCTCCTGCATTGCAGGCAGATTCTTTACCGTCTGAGTCCCCAGGGAAGCCCGTGTGCAAACTATCAAACATTGTTTTAAAAAAGAAAGAAACGATAACCTCTGATTTAGAGCTCTATATGAAAAAAGGAGGGACATTTTATCTTTTCAAGTGTTTTCTTTAGGTGTGCTGGGCCTCAGTCGAGTAGCGTGCGGCATCTAGTTCCCTAACCAGGGATTGAACCCAGGTCACCTGTGTTGGGCGCTCAGTCTTAGCCCCTGGACGACCAGAGAAGTTCTTGAGGAAACATTTTTAAAAGACCTGGTAACATCTTTTCACTTTATCCTCTTCTCAAATGAGGTTATTTTGTAATAACTCTAAACAACCAATAATATACAAACAATAAACTTATATAACTCTCCAAATTGTTCATAAAAATGCTTCCACAAATTTGGAAGTTCTGCTTTCTTGTCATAATTGCTCATCAATATTTCTAATTTTTCTTTTCATTTATGAGGTGCTCCCTCCCATTACCAGGTTGCAAGCCAAAATGTAGAAAAGCCTTGTCCATAGACCATGAAATTAAAAGATACTCACTCCTTGGAAGGAACGTTATGACCAACCTAGACAGCATATGAAAAAGCTGAGATATTACTTTGCCAGCAAAGGTCCGTCTAGTCAAGACTATGGTTTTTCCAATGGTCATGTATGGATGTGAGAGTTGGACCATAAAGAAGGCTGAGCGCTGAAGAATTGATGCTTTTGAACTGTGGTGTTGCAGAAGAGTCTTGAGAGGCCCTTGGACTGCAAGGAGATCCAACCAGTCCATCCTAAAGGAGATCATTCCTGGGTGTTCATTGGAAGGACTGATGCTAAAACTGAAACTCCAATACTTTGGCCACCTGATTCGAAGAGCTGACTCACTGGAAAAGACCCTGATGGGGAGGGATTGGGGGCAGAAGGGGACGACAGAGGATGAGGTGGCTGGATGGCATCACTCGATGGACGTGAGTCTGAGTGAACTCTGGGAGTTGGTGATGGACAGGGAGGCCTGGCGTGCTGCGATTCATGGGGTCGCAAAGAGTCGGACACCACTGAGCGACTGACCTGCACTGAGCTGAACTGTCTGCAGACCGACAGACAGCCGCTGGAGCAAAGCCTGCAGTTCTGAGAGAGCGCCGCCAGATGGCAGTGCTGCTGCTCGGGCGGCTCTCAGTTAGGAGGGAGAACCACGCCCCTCCCTTGCACAGGCTCGCTGAAGCCCAAGCATAAGCAGCGCATTATCAAATGCGATTTAAGCAAGAAAACATTATGTAAGAGACAATGTGCCTCTCTCTGATTACAGGTCTTCAAAATGTCATCTTTCAACATTCTACTACTTCTCTGAGGTTATAATGGCACATTTTTCTCTCTGGCTAAAAAAAAAAATCTTTTCAAGTTAATGTTCTAAGGCCATTGTTCCAACTCAAAAGCAAATCCAGGGATTCATCCAGAACATGCCAGAAAACAGTAGTGTTTTTTGCAACACTTCCTCACGTGGTGTTTAATCGCTCTCACAGCCGCTCCGCTCCAGTTTCCAGGGAGTCCCAGCTTGTGGTCGGGACCGAGTCAGATCCCCGCTTCTGTTTCTTAACATTCCGGAAATCTCGTGGTGCAGAGAGAAGATGCTCAGGAGACGTTCAGTCACTTCAATTTTGTGATTTGGATACTGTCTGTGCTTCTAAAAGGAAGCCTGGGCTTTTCAGAATGGGAAGCAGTGGTCAACTGTTTCTTTGAATTCAGGCAAATCAGAATGTATAGCCTGGAAGCAAATCTCCATGGCCACACCGAATCTAGACCACATCAATTTGCCTTGGTCTCTTCTTGTGATTTTTAATACTTCTCCTACCAGATCAGTTCAGTCACTCAGTCATGTCCGATGCAGCACGCCAGGCTTCCCTGTCCATCATCAACTCCTGGAGCTTGCTCAAACTCATGTCCATCAAGTCACTGATGCAATCCAACCATCTCATCCTCTGTCAGCCCCTTTTCCTCCCACCTTCAATATTTCCCAGCATCAGGGTCTTTTCCAATGAGTCAGCTCTTCGTATCAGGTGGCCAGAATATTGGAGTTTCAGCTTCAGCATCAGTCCTTCCAGTGAATATCCAGGGCTGTTTTCCTTTAGGATGGACTGGTTGAATCTCCTTGCAGTCCAAGGGACTCTCAAGAGTATTCCCCAACACCATAATTCAAAAGCATCAGTTCTTCGGTGCTCAGCTTTCTTTATAGTCCGGTTCTCACATCCATACGTGACCACTGGAAAAACCATGACTTTGACTAGATGGACCTTTGTTGGCAAACTAATGTCTCTGCTTTTTAACATGCTGTCTAGGTTTGTCATAACTTTTCTTCCAAGGAGCAGGCATCTTTTAATTTCATGGCTGCAGTCACCATCTGCAGGGATTTTAGAGCCAAAAATAGTCTCTGTTTCCATTGTCCCCCATCTATTTGCCGTGGAGTGATGGGACTGGATGCCACAATCTTAGTTTTCTGAATGACAAGACCCCTTCTCCCCCTCAGTCTCTCCCATCAGGAAGCTCCCATAAGCCTCTTATCCTTCTCCATCAGAGGACAGACAGACCAAAAAGCACAATCACAGAAAACCAACCAATCTGATCACAGGGACCACAGCCTTGTCTAACTCAATGAAACTATGAGCCATGCCACGTGGGGCCACCCAAGACAGACGGGTCATGATGGAGAGGTCTGACAGAATGTGGTCCACTGGAGAAGGGAATGGCAAACCACTTCAGTACTATTGCCTTGAGAACCCCATGAATAGTACGAAAAGGCAAAAAGATAGGATACTAAAGAGGAACTCCCCAGGCTGGTAGAGGCCCAATATGCTACTGGAGATCAGTGGAGAAATAACTCCGGAAAGAATGAAGGAATGGAGCCAAAGCAAAAACAACACCCAGTTGCAGATGTGACTGGTGATGAAAGCAAAGTCTGATGCTGTAAAGAGCAGTGTTGCACAGGAACCTGGAATGTCAGGTCCATGAATCAAGGTAAGTTTGAAGTGGTCAAACAAGAGATGGCAAGAGTGAACATTGACATTGGAATCAGTGAACTAAAATGGATTGGAATGGGTGAATTTAACTGAGATGACCATCATATCTACTACTGTACGCAAGAATCCCTTAGAAGAAATGGAATAGCCATCACAGTCAACAAGAGAGTCCAAAAAACAGTACTTGGATGCAATCTCAAAAATGACAGAATGATCTCTGTTCATTTCCAAGGCAAATCATTCAATATCATGGTAATTACTGCCCCAACCAGTAACGCTAAAGAATAAACAGTTCTATGAAGACCTACGTCTTAAGACCTTCTAGAACTAGACCCAAAAAAGATGTCCTTTTTATCACAGGGGACTGGGATGCAAAAGTAGGAAAGCAAGAGATGCCCGGAGTGGCGGGCAGATTTGGCCTTGGAGCACAGATGAAGCAGGGCGAGGCTCACAGAGACTTGCAAGAGAACGCACTGGTCACAGCAAACACTCTCCTCCAACAACACGACAAGACCCTATACAGGAGCATCACCAGAAGGTCAATGCTGAAATCAGAATGACTGTATTCTTTGCAGCTGAAGATGGAGAAGCTCTATACAGCTGGCAAAAACAAGACTGGAAGCTGACTGTGGCTCAGATCATGAACTCCTTATTGCCAAATTCAGCCTTAAGTGAAGAAAGTAGGGAAAACCACTAGACCATTCAAGTATGACTTAAATCAAATCCCTTACGATTATACAGTGCAAGTGAGAAATAGACTTAGGGGACTAGATCTGATAGATAGAGTGCCTGATGAACAATGGACAGAGGTTCGTGACATTGTACAGGAGACAGGGATCAAGACCATCCCCATGGAAAAGAAATGCACAAAGGCAAAAGGGCTGTCTGAGGAGGTATTACAAATAGCTGTGAAAAGAAGAAAAGCAAAAAGCAAAGGAGAAAAAGAAAGATATAAGCATCTGAATGCAGAGTTCAAAGCCTTCCTCAGCGATCAAGAAATAGAGGAAAAGAACAGAATGGGAAAGACCAGAGATCTCTTCAAGAAAATTAGAGATATCAAGGGAACATTTCATGCAAAGATGGGCTCAATAAAGGACAGAAATGGTCTGGACCTAACGGAAGCAGAAGATATTAAGAGGTGGCAAGAATACATGGAAGAACTGTACAAAAAAGATCTTCACCACCAAGATAATC
>SJYC01047348.1:0-25223 GCA_006408675.1 Madoqua kirkii | reverse complement strand
TCCCTGGGATTCTCCAAGCAAGAACACTGGAGTGGTTTGCCATTTCCTTCTCCAAAGCATAAAAGTAAAAAGTGAAAGTGAAGTTGCTCAGTTGTGTCCAACTCTTAGCGACCCCATAGATTGCAGCCTACCAGGCTTCTCTGTCCGTGGGATTTTCCAGGCAAGAGTACTGGAGTGGGGTGCCATTGCCTTCTCCAGTAATATGCTAAATTTCATAAAATGCCAGGTAAGACAGTGAAGCTTGCTTTTGTATATATGCTACTCTGCTATGAAAATATAAGCTGGACCTCAGGGAAAGGGAAATAATAAACCCCAGTGATACTGATAGTCTGAAAGCTACTTTCATTCTACTGCTTCTTCTCTTATGCTCAACTTCCAAGACATTGTAAAAGACAGAAAAAAAATTGGCTTGGGTGGCGTGTTCAGGGAAAAATGCAGATTTCATATTACACTGAGACACGAATGAGTATAATAGCATGATTTTTTGGGTAAATATCCATTCTAGAAAAGTAATTCATTTTAATTTGGGCAGTACTATTAAAGCAGAATTTTCTAAGTATGAGTATTATAAGGAAAACTTGCTGATGAAAAATACTAAAAATGACAAACCGAGGTGAGAAAGTGACATGTTCACCTCTAGCGTGATTTAATGTTTGGCTAAGAGGTTTTCAACATAATGAAAAGATATTTACAATTCAAGCAGGTAACTATACAAAGTGATGTGAAGTTTTGAAAAGATCAAGTGCTTACTCTGTTCTCACTTATAGTACAAGGTTTATCTATATAAGTAATTTTTCCCTTTCCTTGTTAATCTTCCCAGTAGCTTGCATTCTAGAAATATCTGTCTTAAATAGCCCTCCTTTAATGGTAATAGCTGAGTTTTAGTCAATTTTTAAGAGAATTTTTAAAACTGCAAACACTGACTATATACCACCACATCACATAAAAAAGTGCCTTAGATAAAGGTCCTGAGATTTTATATTAACTGTTAGGTGGAAGCACAAAAAGTACAGGGAAACTTTGCTATCACCGGTGATTTTTTTCCTGTGAATGACAGAGAAGTATCCACACACTTATTGCTTATATCTGCTCATTAAGACACTGCTAGCTTAACCACATATGGTATTCTCCATAATTTATCATAATATGTAGAAATGTTACCTTCAGGCAACTGATATCATGAGAAACAATTAAATAAAATGCTATGGTGCTATCTGTGTCTGTAGGAAACAACTCAGGAATTAAAATATCTGTCCTACCCAGAGGCGCAGCCAGAATCTGCCTCTCCATCTTTATGTCTGAGTTTATAGGATTTTTTTTCTTTAAATTGTAAATTTAAAGAAATGGGATAGATGTGAATGGGATAGGTGTGAATGCAATGACCTAGCCCTCTACTCATCAATAAAGATTTTTCTGCATCTTTCTCTTACTGAAACATTATTCCTGCGGTTTGTATTTCCATACGAATCAATACTGTAAGGGTCTGGAACCAAGACAGACACAGCAGGAACTTTTCTATCCTTCTGTGCTTCCATTTTTGAAACTGACATTAAGTAACACTACCTGGAATAATGAAGGAAAGGGGCATTGGCTTTTGAAGCCCAGAAAAGTGGCAATGATAGAGGAAAAGTCAAAACATAATGATCACAAAGTGAATTAAAAGAATGAAAATAAACAACATTAATTATGAATAGTGACCAGTGACTTGAAGATTCTGTGTGACATTTGTTGGAGGCTGCTGTTTTAATCAAAAAGAGGAAGATTTTTACCAGTCACTTTGTATTTCAATTTCATAGTATTTACTGGATGAAATTTGCCAGTCATCATTCTCATGTGAATGTTCTAATATTATTTTTTTCTGGGACTCTTCTCCTGGAACTACCTGTGCAGAATCCTCTGACCTGTGCATATTGGAAGAATTTAAGTTAAATTCCTCCTGCACCTCAAATCATTTTCTATTTTGATGGTCATTTGGGAGCTATTACTTTAAGTCCACCAGTGTTGAAGTTTCTCTTAGCCTGTTATCCTGCATAACAATAAGCATCACAGGAATATTGAAGTATGAGAACTATGATTTGAGAAATTCAGCTCAGGCCTGAAATCTGGGCCAGTGCATTTAATTGAGACCACATTTAAATTTCTTTGATATTTCTTTATAGAAAAGTATAACGCCTCAAAGGGGAAACAAATTTTCATCTTAGTTACATTAGCTTTGTTAAATAAGCAAATAACCACTTACCTGTAAGCAAAATAAACGGACATAAAATTTAAGTCACTGCCTACCAGAATAAGCAATTGCTTTTTCATAGAATTATTTTCAATCAGCAATTAGTCATGCTGAATAAATATTTCATAAAGAAGTTATAAGAAACAATTCAGCTTTCTTAAAAAAGTAATTGACTATTGTCTGTTTGTAGCTCTTGAAACATTTTCCTTGGCTTCCTTTAATTGCTCAGGATGGGTCAAGCAAGAGCAGCACAAATCCCACCATTTTCCTGTTTTCTGAATTGCGGATGTGCATGGCCTATAATGGGCTGCCTTGGTGGCTCAGATGGTAAAGAATCTGCCTGTAATGCAAGAGACTCAGGTTCAGTCCCTGAGTCAGGAAGATCCCCTGGAGAAGGGAATGGCTACCCACTCCAGTATTCTTGCCTAGAGAATCTTAAATAGCCCTCCTTTAATGGTAATAGCTGAGTTTTAGTCAATTTTTAAGAGAATTTTTAAAACTGCAAACACTGACTATATACCACCACATCACATAAAAAAGTGCCTTAGATAAAGGTCCTGAGATTTTATATTAACTGTTAGGTGGAAGCACAAAAAGTACAGGGAAACTTTGCTATTACCAGTGATTTTTTTCCTGTGAATGACAGAGAAGTATCCACACACTTATTGCTTATATCTGCTCATTAAGACACTGCTAGCTTAACCACATATGGTATTCTCCATAATTTATCATAATATGTAGAAATGTTACCTTCAGGCAACTGATATCATGAGAAACAATTAAATAAAATGCTATGGTGCTATCTGTGTCTGTAGGAAACAACTCAGGAATTAAAATATCTGTCCTACCCAGAGGCTCAGCCAGAATCTGCCTCTCCATCTTTATGTCTGAGTTTATAGGATTTTTTTTCTTTAAATTGTAAATTTAAAGAAATGGGATAGATGTGAATGGGATAGGTGTGAATGCAATGACCTAGCCCTCTACTCATCAATAAAGATTTTTCTGCATCTTTCTCTTACTGAAACATTATTCCTGCGGTTTGTATTTCCATACGAATCAATACTGTAAGGGTCTGGAACCAAGACAGACACAGCAGGAACTTTTCTATCCTTCTGTGCTTCCATTTTTGAAACTGACATTAAGTAACACTACCTGGAATAATGAAGGAAAGGGGCATTGGCTTTTGAAGCCCAGAAAAGTGGCAATGATAGAGGAAAAGTCAAAACATAATGATCACAAAGTGAATTAAAAGAATGAAAATAAACAACATTAATTATGAATAGTGACCAGTGACTTGAAGATTCTGTGTGACATTTGTTGGAGGCTGCTGTTTTAATCAAAAAGAGGAAGATTTTTACCAGTCACTTTGTATTTCAATTTCATAGTATTTACTGGATGAAATTTGCCAGTCATCATTCTCATGTGAATGTTCTAATATTATTTTTTTCTGGGACTCTTCTCCTGGAACTACCTGTGCAGAATCCTCTGACCTGTGCATATTGGAAGAATTTAAGTTAAATTCCTCCTGCACCTCAAATCATTTTCTATTTTGATGGTCATTTGGGAGCTATTACTTTAAGTCCACCAGTGTTGAAGTTTCTCTTAGCCTGTTATCCTGCATAACAATAAGCATCACAGGAATATTGAAGCATGAGAACTATGACTTGAGAAATTCAGCTCAGCCTGAAATCTGGGCCAGTGCATTTAATTGAGACCACATTTAAATTTCTTTGATATTTCTTTATAGAAAAGTATAACGCCTCAAAGGGGAAACAAATTTTCATCTTAGTTACATTAGCTTTGTTAAATAAGCAAATAACCACTTACCTGTAAGCAAAATAAACGGACATAAAATTTAAGTCACTGCCTACCAGAATAAGCAATTGCTTTTTCATAGAATTATTTTCAATCAGCAATTAGTCATGCTGAATAAATATTTCATAAAGAAGTTATAAGAAACAATTCAGCTTTCTTAAAAAAGTAATTGACTATTGTCTGTTTGTAGCTCTTGAAACATTTTCCTTGGCTTCCTTTAATTGCTCAGGATGGGTCAAGCAAGAGCAGCACAAATCCCACCATTTTCCTGTTTTCTGAATTGCGGATGTGCATGGCCTATAATGGGCTGCCTTGGTGGCTCAGATGGTAAAGAATCTGCCTGTAATGCAAGAGACTCAGGTTCAGTCCCTGAGTCAGGAAGATCCCCTGGAGAAGGGAATGGCTACCCACTCCAGTATTCTTGCCTAGAGAATTCCATGGACAGAGGAGCTTGGCAGGCTATAGTCCACGGGATGACAAAAGAGTTGGACATGGTTGAGCAACTAACACACACATGACCTATAATAGAATTATAATAGTGATAAAGTTCAATGTGAATTCTGTATATGAATTTGCTGAGCCTAGTGTTTTCAACATGTAGGAAATTAATTTAAAGTGTCTTTTTCTTCTCTCTTTGAAAATGCAGTTTGCATAGTAATATGTGCAGACACACATGTAAACTACACCATAGGAGAAACAGATCCACATAGTCTTAGTCTGATAGAAGCACCTTTGTTTTAACAGTCCAAAATACACCATCACTGAAGGAGGGGAAAGATGGGCCATGATACGTGATTATAATGAGACAGATGAATATAAAGTAGATGCATGGTACTCATTTGGGTTGTTCTAAAAAATAATGCTGATTTTTACACTTTCTTATAGATTTTATGACAGGCTTGTGCAGTTTCCATAGTATGCATTGGAGAGTTAAGAATGACACATCCATTCATTTGACAAATCATTTATTTCTTTAATGTCCAACTTGTTCAAAAAGTATTTGTGATAAGAAAACTAAATTCAATGAAAAAAATTTTGAAAACATTAATAAATTGAAAGGTAAGGATCAATGAGTTAACACAACAATAGACTGAGACTAGTCGCCTTATTTGCAATTCTTTTCTCCCATTCTGAAAGTTGTCTTTTCATCTTTTTTATAGTTTCCTTTGCTGTACAAAAGCTTTTAAGTTTAATTATATCCTGTTTGTTTATTTTTGTTTTTATTTCCATTACTCTGGGAAGTGAGTCAAAGAGGATCTTGCTGTGACTAATGTCAAAGAGTGTTCTGCCTATGTTTTCCTCTAAGAGTTTATAGTGCCTGACCTTACAGTTAGATCTTTAATCCATTTGGAGTTTATTTTTGTGTATGGTGTTAGGAAGTGTCCTAATTTCATTCTTTTACATGTATCTGTGCGTTTTCCCAGCACCACTTATTGAAGAGTTTGCTTTTTATTCATTGTATATTCTTGCCTCCTTTGTCAAAGGTAAGGTCCCATGTAGGTGTGTTGGTTTATCTCTGAGCTTTCTGTTTTGTTCCATTGATCTATTTGTTCAGTTGATTTCTATTTTTGTGCCTGTACCATACTGTCTCAATGGCTATAGCTTTGTAGTATAGTCTGAAGTCAGGAAGGTTGATTCTAGCAACTCATGCAGTTCAATGTCAGCAAAAAAAATCAACCCAATTAAAAAAAAAAATGGGTGGAAAACCTAAACAGACATTTCTCCAAAGAAGACATAAGATGTCCAATAAACACATGAACAAAAACGTTCAACATCACTCATTATTAGAGAAATGCAAATCAAAACTACAATGGGGTATCACCTTATACTAGTCAGAATTGCCATTATCAAAAAAATCTACAAACAATTAATGCTAGAGAGGATGTGGAGAAAAAGGAACCCTCTTGAATTGGTGTGATAAATTGATACAACCACAATGGAGAGCAATGTGGAGATTCCTTAAAATACTAGGACTAAAACAACTATATGACCCAGCAGTATTACTGTTGGGCATGTACTCTAATCAAACTATAATTCAAAAAGACACATATACCCCCAGTGTTCATTGCAGCACTATTTACAATAGCCAGGACATGGAAGCAACCTAGATGCCCATCAACAGATGAACAGATAAAGATATGGTACATATACACACTGGAATATTACTCAGCCATAAAAAGGAATGAATGAGACTTAGTTGCATTGAGGTGGGTGAACCTAGAGCCTATCACACAGAGTGAAGTCATAAAAAGAAAAATAAACATTGTATATTAGTGCATATATAGGAAATCTAGAAAAATGGTACTCATGAACCTATTTGGAGGGCAAGAATAGAGACACAGCTGTAGAGAATGGACTTGTGGACACTAAGGAAGAAAGAGAGGGTGAGATGAATTAAGAGAGTTGCATTGACACATATAAACTGCCATGTGTAAACAGGTAGCTACTGGGAAGCTGCTATTTAGCACAGGGAACCCAGCCTGACACTCTGTGATGTCCTAGAGGGGTGGGATGATGGGGTGTTGGGGGAAGGCTCAAGAGGGAATGGATATGGATGTACACTTATTGCTGATTCACGTTGTTGTATGGCAGAAGCAAACAAATCATTGTAAAGCAACTATCCTCCAATAAAAAAATAATAATTAATTAAAAAAAGAGAGATCTAGTATTAAATGTTAGAGCTTCCCAGATGGCTCAGTGGTAGAGAATCTGCTTGCCAATGAAGGAGATGCAAGAGACATAGGTTGGACCCCTGGGTTGGGAAGATTCCCAAGAATAGAAAACAGCAAACCACTCCAGTATTTTTGCCTGGAAAATTCCAGGGATGGAGAAGCCTGGTGGGTCACGAAGAGTAGGCACGACTGAACAATGATCACACATACACACATTAAATGTTATCAGATTCTATCTTCAAAGTACAAACTGACTGACCCTGGAATGTGCAAAAGAATTTTCTACTCACTGTCACACAACAGGATTTACCACAACAGTTGTTGTAGTATCATTCTGGGGTAGGATTCTGGCCAGTAAATCAAAGTGAATTTTGAAACAAAGAAAAAAATAGAGGAAGATTCAGTAAAGACTCTAAGAATTTTTAAAAAAAAAAGATAGACTAAGGTAATATCTAAAATGGTCATTAATGGGTCACTAATTTGTCTCTGAGATTTTTGGTAGTCAATGAAAAAGGAGAAATATAAATCAAACATTTTTATCACCTTTACATAAAAAAAAAATCAGAGCATTACCAAAGATGAAGTATAACCATGTTGTAAAGATTGAGATCTGAGAAAAATTTATCCCATGGATCATAATAAAAATAGCCCATATGAAATAATAATTGATGCCTTTGTTGGGCATCTTTCCTTACAACAAATACAATGAATTATGTCAGGCTATAACCCACTAGGGTTCTAGGCTGAAGGTGTCATGCCTAAAACACAACTTATTGAAATCAGTTCTTTTTCAGCAAAAAAGAAAAGGAGGAGAAGAAATTGTTCACAAATTGCCATCTGAAATCTTCTTCTATACACGTTGAAAGGATTCAAGCATGCACATGCATGCTCCACACATATAATTCCTTGTGAAATTAAAATGCATAATCATACAGGAAATCTGCTTAGGAAGAAAAATATATGTAAAGATCCCTATCTATAGAAACAGTATTCTGCCCATTTTTATCTTACAACATAATAGAGCATGACCAAGAATAACACATGATAATTATAGGAGATGCAATTATTCAGATGTTATTGTCAGAAGAGCAGAGAAATTTAACACCCAATGGAGCCTATGAAAGGCCAGCCTCCATTGTTTCCTACTGCTCTATCTAGTCTTAACCTATACAAGGAGGATTTTAGAATTTTTGTAGTTGGTTGACAGGTGCTTTGGAAAATTTACCACATCTTCCAAGTCAATGTAGGCATTCTTTCTACAGTTTTCAACAATGTCTTTTGAGCACATTCCTGTCACTGTTTTTTTTTTTTCTTTCTTTCTAGTGCCACAATTCACTATATTTTTCCTGGAACAGCGAAGGGGAGGGAAAAGGAGCATCACACGTGTTACAAAATGATGGCAAATGGTAAAGAGAGTCCCCATCACAGCAAAATCAACCATCACATAAACTCCCCAGTGATAGGCTCACCAAAGCACATGGGGACTCAGTCTCCTGCAGTCAGGAAAGAGGAGAGGGGATAAGACAAAGAACAGAGAGGTACACATTTTTCCTACCCTTGTTTCTCATAAATTCATGATTTCACACAAATTTTTGATTTCTAGGAGTAAATATGGAGCTGTATTCATCTGTCTTCTGTTAAACTAACTTGTGATATTTTGACATGAGTTTATTAACCTGCATAAAATTCCTGAGTGACATGTATATATACTTCTTTTCCTTCTTTGGTCTTCTGACCCCAGTTTCTGCAAGAAAGGCCTGCTCATTGCTTCTCTTTACCCTAGGATTTGAGATTTAAGGAGGTGTGGTCTACCCAGTGTATTTGGCATGAATCATCCAGAAATACACATGATCCAGAAGGTTGAAAACAAGGGATGGAGTGTTCCTAGATTTTTCAGAGTTGTTACTCAAATTGCTTAAATGTTGCGGAGACATCCCACAGGTTAAATATGTATTACGTAGGTGTGTGGGCTTTGGGGGAGGTATGAAAGGAGTGTGATATAAGTCAATTTTTTTAGAATCTAGATTTGGTCCAAAACAGAAAATAGAAGGGAAAGGCAAAAGGTAGGATTGCTTAAGGTCCTCACTTAGAGATGAAGGGTACCCAAACTTATATTTCAATTTCTTTTTCCTGGTGCAGAACGTTTTGTCAAAGATGTTTTGGCTATTTTTCTCTTGGTTACAGAAAGAAGTTTGTAAACAGTAAATCCACAAAAGAACATGGAGAAAAACCAACACATTATATTTATACAAGCTAGGTCACTTGGCAATCAACAAATCAGTAACTTGTGGAGTCCTTACACTCCCAGGCAAGTGCAACAATAGATGGGTGTAGCAATTAGAGGAGGCAAGAACCCTGAATCAGACACACAGCATCCAACGTGTCCTTTTACATTCACGCCATCTGACACAGTGAGGTAGGTTTGTGATGCTCTCACAGCATATAAACAAAACCCCTTTTCTCCTTTAGCTACCATAACATTACTAATCACTGATTCTGGGTAAGGCACTACCTTCAGGCACCACAAAAAAGCTCTCATGTATGAGTTGGTCTGGAAACCAAGGAGGAAAAGCTTAGAATTTGTAAAGGCTAATTTTTAGTCATTGCTTTATATATACATCCCTGGGCAGCACAAGATGGGTACAGAGATATTGTTCTTAAAACCCATCCATGCAAATTCACATTTTTTACCAAAATACATTCAGCCTGTTGTACATGGTATAGTCCAGCAGCTCAGTCCAGTGAAGGGTGGATCTGGTATGTAGAGTGAGTTCGATGCTCTGGGATTAGAGGTCTGGAACAGTGTTCAGATTATTTTAATCAGCCTAAGCCCTCAGATACTTGTGTAAAGTGAAGTGGAAGCAGGTATTCATATATTCAAAACAAAAATATTCAGAATAATTTTTGATTCACTGTTTGAATGGTCCATCCAAACTTATTTTGACATCAAGCATTTTGGTAATTACTTGGCTCCCCATCATAGTTTATGTAGAAATAGCTTTGAGAAATATTATTTTTTGAAATTTTACATCATTCTTGTAGCAAAATTAGACCCTATACAAGGTTTGTGGGATTAAGATGGAACTCTGTAACTGATTTTCTGAGAAAAGATCTTCTTGAAGGTTCTTGCATGTTAACAGGACATCTCAACAGAACCTTGGACTAAACTGTGAGAGGAAAGAAAATGATGGCCATTGCATAGGGAAGAGTTGCAGTAACAACCCCCCATACAGCCTCCTTATACTTTAGTGGAAGTGAAGTATCATTAAACTTTAATAAAAGAGAGAAAATGCAAAGTTGGGTGGGGGGAGGATAGCAAGTGAATTGATGAAAGAAGACAAAATTTAGTATTTACCAGGAAACTGAGGTAAGACAATGTTTTAATTTCTGATCTCAAGTAAAAAACATACCTGGTGCTTTTTCTCTACAAGGCCAGTATATTTTACAATGTTACTTTGAGAAGTTATTCTCTTACTCAGTGCCTTGAATTGACTGAATTTTTATTTACTTTTGAAATATCAATAATAAAATGAAATTTCCTCTTTACTCCTCAAAGTAAATATCTGCAAGCTTGACATCACTTTTAGGAAAGAAATATTGGGTTAAGCGAATTAAGTTGCTCACTGAACTGATGCATAGCAAGGAGAAGAGTTAGGAAAGGTAAAGCAGCAGGAAGGAAAAACTAGGTAATAGGATCCCTTTGATTTTAATGTGAATGAACTGACCTCTCATTCTAATAGTTTAAAATTAAAGCATTAAGAGCTGAAAAACTCTTATTGTTCTATTCCTAGGCATCTGTGCCTTCAAAAAATGTTAAAATTAAATAATAAGCTTTCCAAGCAGCTTATGTAAACTACCTTTGCAAATATGTCTGTACTTAGAGACTTTGATCATGTAACCTGGAAGAACAGATTACTTTCAACAATACAAGAGAAGACTCTACACATGGACATCACCAGATGGTCAATACTGAAATTAGATTGATTACATTCTTTGCAGCCAAAGATGGAGAAGCTCTATACAGTCAGCAAACACAGGACAGGGAGCTGACTGTGGCTCAGATCATGAACTCCTTATTGACAAATTCAAACTGAAACTGAAGAAAGTAGGGAAAACCACTAGACCATTCAGGTACGACCTAAATCAAATTCCTTATGGTTATACAATATAAGTGACAAATATATTCAAAGGATTAGAACTGACAGACAGAGTGACTGAAAAACTGTGGACAGAGGTTCATGACATTGTACAGAAGGCAGTGATCAAGACCATCCCCAAGAAAAAGAAATGCAAAAAGGCAAAATGGTTGTCTGAGGAGGCCTTACAAATAGGCGAGAAAAGAAGAGAAGCTAAAGGCAAAGGAGAAAAGGAAAATATACCTCATTTGAACATAGAGTTCCAAATAACAGGAAGGACAGATAAGAAAGCCTTCCTCAGTGATCACGGCAAAGAAATAGAGGAAAACAATAGAATGGGAAAGACTGGAGATCTCTTCAAGGAAATTAGAGATACCAAGAGGAAATTTCATGCAAAGATGGGCACAATAAAGGACAGAAATGATATGGGTCTAACAGCAGCAGAAGATATTAAGAAGAGGTGGCAAGAATACACAGAAGAACTATACAAAAAAGATCTACATGTCCCAGGTAACCATGATCACTCACCTAGAGCCAGACATCCTGGAATGCAAAATCACGTGGGCCTTAGGAAGCTTCACTACAAACAAAGCTAGTGAAGGTGGAATTCCAGTTGAGCTATTTCAAATACTAAAAGCTGATGCTGTGAAAGTGCTGCACTCAATATGCCAGCAAATTTGGAAAACTCAGCAGTGACCACAGGACTGGAAAAGGTCATTTTCCATTCTAATCCTAAAGAAAGGCGATGCCAAAGAACATTAAAACTACCACATGATTGCACTCATCTCACACACTGGCAAAGTAATGCTCAAAATTCTCCAGACAGAATTCAAAAGTATGTGAACCATGAAATTCCAGATGTTCAAGCTGGATTTAGAAAAGGAAGAGGAACCAGAGATCAAATCGCCAACATCTGTTGGATAAGCATAAAAGTATGAAAGTTCCAGAAGAACATCTACTGCTGCTTTATTTACTACACCAAAGCCTTTGACTGTGTACATCATGACAAACTGTGGAATATTCTTAAAGAGATGGGAATACCAGACCACCTGGCCTGCCTCCTAAGAAATCTGTATGCAGGTCAGGAAGCAACAGTTAGAACTGGACATGGAACAACAGCCTGGTTCCAAATCTGGAAAGATGTACATCAAGGTTATATTGTCACCCTCCTTAATTAATTTATATGCAGAGTACATCATGTGAAATGCCAGGCTGGATGAAGCACAAGCTGGAATCAAGATTTCCGGGAAAAATATCAATAACATCAGATATGCAGATTACATCACCCTTCTGACAGAAAGAGAAGAAGAACTAAAGAGTCTCTTGATGAAAGTAAAAGGAATTAAAATTTGGGTTAAAGCTCAACATTCATAAAACCAAGATCATGGCATCTGGTCCCATCACTTCATGGGAAATAGATGGGGAAACAATGGAAAGAGTGAGAGACTTTATTTTGGGGGGCTCCAAAATCACTGCAAATGGTGATTACAGCCATGAAATTAAAAGACGCTTACTCCTTGGAAGAAAAGTTATGACCAACCTGGACAGCATATTAAAAAACACAGACATTAGCTTGCCAACATAAGTCTGTGTAGTCAAAGCTATGGTTTTTCCAGTAGTCATGTATGGATGTGAGAGTTGGACTATAAAGACAGCTGAGCAACAAAGAATTGATGCTTTTGAACTCTGGCATGGAGAGGACTCTTGAGAGTGCCTTGGACCACATCAAGATCCAACCAGTCCATCCTAGAGGAAATCAGTCCTGAATATTCATTGGAAGGACTGATATTGAAGCTGAAACTCCAATATTTTGGCCACCTGATGTGAAGAACTGACTCCTTGGAAAAGACCCTATTGTTGTTAAAGACTGAAGGCAGGGGGAGAAGGGGATGACAGTTGATGAGATGGTTGTATGACATCACTGACTTGATGGACATGAGTTTGAGCAAGCTCCGGGTGTTGGTGATGGACAGGGAAACTTGGTGTGCTGTAGTCCACGGGGTTGCAAAGAGTCAGACATGACTGAGTGACTGAACTGAACTGAACTGAACCTGAAAGAGTCAAAGCAACTTCTTCACATGTTTAACCAACTTGGAGAAAATTGCTTGGCTGGTAGGACACTTCATCTTAGAATATTTTAGCTGAAAACTCATTTTGCCCTGCCCAGGTAAGACTAAGTAGAAATATTTCACAAGATACATTATTTAACTAAGATTGCAATTGCCGAAAGAGAAAACTTGAAATTTACTAAATTGTGCAATATGATGTGGTTTGAATAAAGTTCTGACATTGTGGGACTTTCTCTGAAAGCTCAGAGTTGCACAGTGAAAGGTTTGTAAAGGAAGAACCAGAAGCGTTTTTCACTAATTCATACAGAGTCTCAAACAATGGTTTTGTTAATAACTTGATACATCTTAAAAGCAACTGTTTGGAGATCAAACAAGTAGAGAAATGTAAAATAATAATCATTGCCCAGATTTCAAAATTTTTGAATTTTATTGGTTCAAGAGGATATGGTCCACCTGAAAGTTCTGTTGAAGTAAATGGAAAAAAGAAAGATATCTACACATAGAGAAATTTCAGCCATTTGGAGTTCGCAGCATGGATGATACTGATTTCGGAAGAAGAGATTGACAAAATGAACATTTTTAAAAATAAGATTTTAATTCAAATTGTCATTATTAGTGGGTTTCACAGAACTGGCAGGTTAGAAAAAAATGATATGTGTTCCTTGGTTTGCACCCTCATGGTAAGGTCCTTGCTCATTTTTTGTATTTATATTTAATATGTATTAATTTTATGCTTTTAATTATAGCTTAAAGATTAAACAATTTTAATAGTTATACCTCTGAGAAATCAAGATCTTAGTTTTACAACCAATCTTTGTATTACAAAAAGATGAGTGATATGCAGGTAAATACATGTTTAGATTACATTAAACCCAAGTTTTATTTTTGAGGAATAAAACAGTTCTTGAACAGCTGCACATCTCTCAGTTGGCATTGAATTTGTTATTGATTTTTCCAAGGCACATGGTCTCCGTCAGCCTTCCTGTTTCACCAGCTTGTGCTCTGGAAACATGGCTACTCAAGCTTCAGGGTGAGTGCATGGAAGTCTGAGGACCCAGGTGGCATCTAAGCACCCCAGACAACACACACACAAGTGGCACCTGGGTCCTTCAGTTGCTGAGCTCTCTTTCTCCTTTCCCCTATTTGAGTGACCAGAGGACTTGGCAGCCCTTGCCCTCTGTAGCCCTTTTGGATTGTTCTTTGGCAGGAAACATCTGTGACTAGGTCTGGCTCCTGCTGGCTCTGATACTGGCTATTCTATAACCAGAGCTGTTCTAAAGTTAGCAGATTGGACTAATGTTAAGTCATCAAAAGAAAAGAAATATAATTGATGCTGAAATTTATCTTTAAATCAGTCCCACTTGTTTTAGATGACTTCACTAAAAGGCACGGAAGTCATCCTTCAACTGTCGTCTTTCCTTTTACTATTCATTATGTATCTTCCAAACCAGTCTACTATAGTCCATGAGCAGTGCTAGGCACTTAGGGATATTATTCCTGATCCTTGTAGAAAACATTCAAGTTAGGCAGATGTCTTCCCATTTTGCAGAAGTGGCAGTAGTTGAGTTCTTATTCAAGGAGACAGTGAACAGAGTTAGGTCTGAAACACAGGACTCTAACTTCATTAGCCCATGCTACTTCTGACTATTCATGCAGAGCCATATTCCTACAACAGCATAGCTCTGTCTACCAACTCTCAGCCAGAGAAGTACTTGGTGTTCCCAGTAGTAAAAACACAGAAAACACCGCTAACTGGGTCCTAGCATTTTAGTAAGTGTGATTTTCTCATTTCTTTCCACTATGGTTCTGCTGCCATACCCAGGAAAGCATACATTTTTCATTTTCCCATTTCTGTGTTATATATTCCATTTACCTCCTTCCTGTCCTTTTTGGCCACTGTTACCATACGTCTTACATCTCCATATTTTGGAAGCATCACAAAATATTATCCTCTTTCAGCAAATAGCTTTTAAAAACATCAATAAAAATGGTCATATACTATA
The DNA here is from genome assembly GCA_006408675.1 of Madoqua kirkii. NCBI lineage: Eukaryota > Metazoa > Chordata > Mammalia > Artiodactyla > Bovidae > Madoqua > Madoqua kirkii. Next base: position 10,301 of record SJYC01047348.1, on the reverse strand, counting down.
AATTAATATAAAATATGAATACCAGTTTAATATATTTATGTAATATAATTAGCATATTTGATAGTTATATATATAATGCTCAGGACTCTTGAGTCTTCCTGAACAGTCTAGAGTCTATTGTTTTTATCATTTTCCTTTGGTCTAGAGAAATTCTTGTTAGTATTTGTTTTTGTGAAGTCACTCAGTTGTATCCAACTCTTTGTAACCCCATGGTATGTAGCCTGCCAGGCTCCTCTATCCATGGGATTTTCCAGGCAATAGTAGTGGAGTGGGTTGCCATTTCCTTCTCCAGGAGATCTTCCCATAAAGGGGTCGAATCCAGGTCTCCTGTATTGCAGGTATTCTTTACCATCTGAGCCACCATGGAATTCCTTTGTTTTTATGTGGGTTATGCCAATTAAAAACCAAATCTCTTACATTTTACTCAGCTGAATATTATCATTTTGCCTTTATCTCTGATAAAATAAATTTCTGGTTGTGGAATTTCAGGTGGATATTTTTGTCTTTCAGCATTTTCAGTTCAGTTCATTTCAGTCATTTAGTCGTGTCCGACTCTTTGTGACCCCCATGAATTGCAGCACGCCAGGCCTCCCTGTCCATCACCAACTCCCGGAGTTCACTCAAACTCACATCCATCGAGTAGGTGATGCCATCCAGCCATCTCATCCTCTGTTGTCCCCTTCTCCTCCTGCCCCCAATCCCTCCCAGCAGGAGGGTCTTTTCTAAAGAGTCAACTCTTTGCATGAGGTGGCCAAAGTATTGGAGTCTCAGCTTCATCATCAGTCCTTCCAATGAACACCCAGGACTGATCTCCTTTAGGATGGACTGGTTGGATCTCCTTGATTGCTAAACGTTTGCTTTCTGACATCCATTGTGTCTGATGACAAATTATCCATTGTTCACATATTGTCCTGCATATAGCGTATTACTTTTCCTAAGATTTCATGATGTCCTATCTTTGTTTCTCAAAAGTTTGACTATGGTATGATTAGGTGTAGTTATTTCATGTTATTTTTATTGTTACTTTTTACTTATATTTTGAAGAAAAAAATTACAAAGTGGCTCATGAGTTTTTAAATCTCTCTACCTGCTTTGTTTCCCAATGTCATCCATTCTTTCTTGCTCTTTGTGCCTCATGCTACATTTCTTGGCATCATTTACCTTTACGTGGTTTCCTCTCACTCACCATACCTTGGCCTTGCATTCCTTGCCTATGATACCACTCAGTCATGCTTCCTGTTTGGCAGATTACACCCTCATACCATTATGTTATCTGAGCACCCTCTGATTATAAAAATTAGACAGAGTAGTTGTCCTGATTGTGAAAATTAGTGATAGATGTGGCCACATGTGTTTCTGAGAGCAAGTGGTTTTCCTCTCAGACACTTTGAAGACCCACAGATAATTGCTTTATTAACTTGGCTTTTGTTGAACTTTTTCTTTGTTTACTTTTTTTTTTTTTAATCAGATAGAAGTACCCTGGAACACAGGGATGAGTAGCTTAGTCTCTTGAGAACCTTATATTCTATTTGGAAAGAAAGACCAGGAGACAAACATTACAATCTAATGTTATAAACTTCCAGGAGAGTTTAAACAAAGCATTATGATAAGGAACAACTTGCTTGTGACTGAGAATTCCATGTGGGAGTATATCATTTTACAAAGAGATGCCGTTTGTGCTGTCTTGAAAAACTGAGCTGGAGTTCAGCAGATGGAGAAGTGGGGGAGGATTTCAGAGGCAAAAGAAACAGAATGTTTAAAGATATAAAGACCTGAAAAATAATGTTATTTGACAAGTTCATTGCCTGAAAGGATCCTGGTATGACTTCATGGGGTTTGAGAAGAGGCGGGAGATAGGCTAGGAAACAGGAAACAGTGCAGTGGTTTGTCTGGCATGCTAAAGCAATTGTAGTTACTTCTTGTAGTAGAAAGATAATGTACACTTTCCATGATGTCCATGTCTTAATCACATAAACCTGTGAATATATCTCCTCACATGACAAACAAGACTCTGTAGATGTGATTAATTTAAGAACCTTGAGATGTAAATATCCTGGATTAACCAGGTGACAAGGAACACATTCTCCCTTAAAACCCAATATATAACAATAAATTTGTGTTTTTTTAAAGTAACTAAACTTGTGATAATTTACCAATGTACTCCTCTATGTAGTATGCAGCGTTTAATGGAGATTTTAAGTGACACCGCATTGGTCAGTGGAAATATGAGTGATAGCTTGACTTGGAATTAGAGGCAAAGAACAGCAGTGGAGAGGCTCATTAAAAGGTAATTTTCATAGCCCTGTTGAGAAATGAAATGGGATAAACACAATACTGGAGGCAATTGGAAGGGGTCATGATTCACATCTTTCCAGAGGGAGATGTTCATGTCAGCTATAATACAATTGTCAAATAAGCACAATATTCTATGACAGTATAAAAATTGTACTTTTTGAAGAATACCTTGAATGCTTTAGTGTAGATCAATTAAGATGTTATAAGCATAAAAGAAAAAATGATAGAAAAAAGAAAAACTATGTATATGCACACACATATGTATTTGATACAAAACGGTAGCTTAACTCTTGATGTCAGTACATTCTTAGTCCCATATTTCCTGATTCATAGACTTCATCTTCTTCTTCAATATTCTTCTTGACTTAATCATAGTGTCCTGTTGGGAAAATACACTTCTCTTGCATCCTCTAATTCTCTTGTTTATTTAAAATTCTGGACAAGTGATCATTAGTTGGTGGTAAAATCAATTTTTATAATGAAATAGAACATAATAGAAAATATCAAAATATGTCACATGTAGAAAATACATGTTGTTTCATGAAACTTACCGTTTGATACCTATACATAAGTATATATATATGTGTATTAGTACTTGATCACAAGGAAAATGATTTCTATACAATTATACACATAAAATCCCTGGAACATACTAGTGACATGTCTGTATTTCATCAGAATTTAACCATCTACACCAATAATTTAGGGTCCATCTAAGGCTCTAGTCCTAGAGCCAGGGCAGAAATAAGTGTTTGAGAAAATTTTGTCAGCAGAGTGAAAATGAGTCTAACAATACATTGATGGAAGTAAAAGAATCAACACTAAGAGATTATAATATCATGCAGAGGAGCATTTGGTACCATGAATTTGTTGCATGCATTTTAAGAGCTGCAGATATTCTTGTTTGTTTTACTGGTGTTTTCAAAGTGAGACCTTTAATATCTGGTACCCACATAATACAAATTGAGTACAGAAATATTTGTGCCAGGAAACAAGGAAGTGCTCCAAAGCAAATGCAACTATGCTGAATGGAACTGATGTGAAGGGGTTCCACAGGCCAATTTGCAACAATTTTAGTATCAGATATGCAATAATTAATTATAATATACTACATATTTAAATCTTTACAATCCATAACAGCATTTAAAGAGAGAGAGAGAGAGAGGACATATGGGGTCTGGGTGAAGAGAGAAACTTCTTTAAGAGGAATTACAGCTAATAAATGTAGAAGGAAATATAAAGAGCACATGTCATTTTTCAATACCCAGTGTAAAAATTGGATCAGATACAGCCCATTAACCAGTGATCAGACTGTTGGCTGAGATATTGTTGAGGAATAATATTTTTTAATTGATGTATAATTGACAATATTATTTTAGTTTCAGATGTATAGCATAGTGATTTGATATTGGTATAGATTATATAGTATCTACAGTAACTGCAAAATAATGGCTATATTCCTCTGTGCTGTACAATATATTATACTATTGTTGCTTATTTGTTTTATACATAGTAGTTTGTATCTCCTAATCCCAAACTACTATCCTGCCCTTTCCCTCTTCTTTCTCCTTACTAGATACTTCTTGTTTGTTTTCTTTATTTTAATTGATTTTTTTAGTATTTCAGTTCAGTTCAGTCACTCAGTCCTGTCTGACTCTTTGCAACCCAATGAATCACAGCACGTCAGGCCTCCCTGTCCATCACCAACTCCCGCAGTCCACTCAGACTCGCATCCATGAGTCAGTGATGCTATCCAGCCATCTCATCCTCTGTCGTCCCCTTCTCCTCCTGCCCCCCTCCTGATGGGACCGGCTTAAAGCTCAACATTCAGAAAACGAAGATCATGGCATCCGGTCCCATCATGTCATGGGAACTAGATGGGGAAACAGTGGAAACAGTGTCAGACTTTATTTTGGGGGGCTCCAAAATCACTGCAGATGGTGACTGCAGCCATGAAATTAGAAAACGCTTACTCCTTAGAAGAAAAGTTACGACCAACCTAGATAGCATATTCAAAAGCAGAGACATTACTTTGCCGACTAAAGTCCGTCTAGTCAAGGCTATGGTTTTTCCTGTGGTCATGTATGGATGTGAGAGTTGGACTGTGAAGAAGGCTGAGCGCCGAAGAATTGATGCTTTTGAACTGTGGTGTTGGAGAAGGCTCTTGAAAGTCCCTTGGACTGCAAGGAGATCCAACCAGTCCATTCTGAAGGAGATCAGCCCTGGGTACTCTTTGGAAGGAATGATGCTAAAGCTGAAACTCCAGTAGTTTGGCCACCTCATGCGAAGAGTTGACTCATTGGAAAAGACTGATGCTGGGAGGGATTGGGGGCAGGAGGAGAAGAGGACGACAGAGGATGAGATGGCTGGATGGCATCACCAAGTCTATATATTCTATATGTAAGTGCTAACATAGGGTGTTTGTCTTTCTTTGTCTAACATTTCACTAAGCAAAATACCTTTTAGGTCCACACACATTGTTGCAAATGGCAGATTTTCTTTCTCTCTTTTTTTTTTTTGGCTGAGAAATTCCATTTTATACACCACATTTCCTTTATCCATTCATCTGTCAATGGGCACTTTGGTTGCTCTCATATCATGGTATTATAAATAATGCTCCTACTGACACTGGTTTGCATACATCTTTTCCAGTTAGTATTTTTGCTTTTTTTTTGGTATATATCCAGGACTGGAATTGCTGGATCATATGATAGCTTTTTTTTAATTTGAAGAACCTATATATCGTTTTCCATCATGGTTGCACTGATTTACATTCATACCCACAGTGTATAAGGATTTCCTTTTCTCCACATCTTCTCCAACACTTGCTATTATTAAACTTCTTTTTTTTAACCATGCAATGCAGCACCTGGGGTCTTAGTTCCCTGACCAGGGATCAACACCACACCTCTTACAATGGAAGCATACAATCAACTTCTGAACCACCAGGGGAGTCCCTATTTGTACGCTTTTTGATGTTCACTTTCTGGCAGATGTGAAGTGATATCTCATGGTTGTTTTGATTTTCATTTCTCTAATATTAGTGATAGGTATTTTTCCATGTTCCCCTTAGCCATCTATATGTCTTCTTTGGAAAAATGTCTATTCAGGTCTTTGACTCATTTTTTTAAAACAGTTTTTTATTTTATTTTTTATATTGAGTAGTATGAGCTATTTTAACCACTTGTTCAGTAGCTAGTATTATCATTTTGTCAATGATTTTCTTTTCTGTGAAAAATATTTCAAGTCTAATTAGAACCTATTTATTTTTACTTTGATTTCTTTTGTTTTAGGAGATAAACCCCCAACATTTTGCTTTGATTTATATCAAAGTGTGTTATGTCTATGTTCTCTTCTAGAAGTTATGGTTTCAGGTCTTCCATTTAGATATTTAATCCATTTTGAGATTGTTTTTGTATTTATTGTGTGTTAATATCCTAATCTTATTCTTTAAATGTGGCTGTCCAGCTTTCCCAACACCTCTTACTGACAGATTTATCTTTTTTCATAGGATATTCTTGCCCTCTTTGTTGTAGACTAAATGACAATTGGTGCATGAGTTTACTTATGAGTGAGCTCCCTATTATTCTGTTCTGTAGATCCATTTTTGTGTCTGTCTTTGTGTTAGTACCAAGTTGTTTTGGTTACTGTAACTTTGTAATATAGTGTGAAGTCAGGGATACCTCCAGCTTTTTTTTTCAAGAATGCTTTAGCAATTTGAGGTCTTTTTTGGTTCCATTTAAATATTTGAAATATGTTTCCTAGTTCTGTGAAAAATGTCATGGGTGTTTGGTAAGGATTGCATTAAATTTGTAGATTTCTTTGAGTAGTAAGGACATTTTACAAATATTATTTCTTCCAATGCCAGAATATCTTTCCATTTCTTTTTATACATAATTTTCCATTGAGAAATGATATATTTACCCTATGCCAAAGTATCAGCCCACATCAAACAGATTAAGAATGCGTACCTGACTCTTGCAACAGAGATCTGGTGGTTAACAGCTTAACCAAATAAAAAGTCTTGTCATCACTTGTACGTAGCACTTATGAAATACATGATATGATTAAAAATTATTCTAGCCAAAAATGTTTCAGTTTAGTTCAGTTCAGTCACTCAGTCATGTCCGAATCTTTGTGACCCCATGAATCGCAGCACACCAGGCCTCCCTGTCCATCACCATCTCCTGGAGTTCACTCAGACTCATGTTCATCGAGTAAGTGATGACATCCAGCCATCTCATCATCTGTCGTCCACTTCTCCTCCTGCCCCCAATCCCTCCCAGCATCACAGTCTTTTCCAATGAGTCAACTCTTCTCATGAGGTAGCCAAAGTACTAGAGTTTCAGCTTTAGCATCATTCCTTCCAAAGAAATCCCAGGGCTGATCTCCTTCAGAATGGACTGGTTGGATCTCCGGCAGTGCAATGTTTAATGTGAACCAAATATTTTTAGATTTAATTTTCAGTTTACAGAAAATTTAGGAGAGAGGGATGTATTGAGAGGAAACAATAAGCCGAATTCAAAGTGCAGAACATTCCACAAGAAAACTAGCTTGGATTGTTTAAAGTCAATATCACTAAAAATATTCTAGATTTTAAGAAACTAAATGAGCATAATGATTGAAGGTATTCATTATGTGAATCTTGATTTGGATTCTAGAATTAAAAACCAAAATATTTAGCTCTCTCTGCCCTTTGCCATGGGGGGATACAAGGAGAAGTTGGTATTTGCAACCCAGAAGAAGCTTCTCATCAGAACTCTACCACGTTGCCACCCTGATCTCAGAATTCTAGCCTGTAGAAGTATGAGAAATAAAGTTCCATTGTTTATGGGCCAAAAAAGACAAATAAAGTCCCAAACAGAACACTTATAAAAGGCATTTTGGAGACTATTTAGGAAGATAGAATATGGAATTGATGGTAGGTATTATGGAGTTATTGCTGATTTTCTAGGTTTGAAAATAACACGTTATGTAAGAGAATACACTCAAAAGCTGATACTTTAACCTTTGCCAGTGAACTTTTCTATCTATATCTCTTTTCCAAATAGTTCAGCCTAAATAAAATAGATTAATTGTTGAATTATAGTGAAGGGTATGTGGCTTTCCTTTTTAAACTATTTTTAAAAATTTTTTATAGATTTTTTATAGATTTGACTATTTTAATTAATACCTTAATTAAAAGGTATTAAGTCTAAGTTTTCACCTTAAATAATGTATGTTTCAACTCTAAAGTGCTTACTAAAGCTTTTTTTAAAAAAAAATACCTTTCGTGATTTATTCTGTCGTTGATATTCAACTGCCATTGATTTTTTTTTCAGTTTTTATTGATATATGCTTCACATATCACAATGCCATCTTTTAAAAGTGTACACTTAGTGGTTCTAGTGTATTTCCAAGTTTGTGTGACAATCACTGCTATAGTAGGTCTCCTGCATGCAAGTCTTCAAGTTGTGAACTTTCAAAGATGCAAACGTGATTTCACATGTCCAGTTAACTTAAGTTAGTTCATGTGTCTCAGTACATTGTGAAGTGTGCACATCCTGTATAAGTGGTTATGCCTTAGTGTAGTTTGCTGTACAATACTATGTACTGTACAATAGTACAGTATCTTTATTTCAAGGCCAGGATGTCCAGAAGCAGGTACAAAAGCAGCAGCGATACAGCTGGCGCTGCCAAGAAGAGATTCATATGTCAATGGATCATTTCTTCAAGAGGGTGGATAGAGTTGAATCCATCAAAGAATCAGAATATGTGCCATGAGTGACAGACGTGAGCGAAATTGCAGGTCACCTGTCATTTCCTTTGCTGACGATCCTTCATCCCTACCATCTCCCACCTCCCTGCCCTCCGACAGTCAATAACTCTTCCTGCCTGTTTACTCGATGCCAGCCCCTGTGTGCCAGCTATTGTGCTGCACTATGGTACTTTTCAAGGTACTGAAAGTTTTTAAGTGTTTTCTTGATTTTTTTCCTGTTTTTTTAATGCATCATTTGTGTGAGAAGTATTTTAAGCTTGTTACAGTATAGTACTAGATACCTGATTGTGTTAATTGGGTATCTAGACTAACCTTGAGGGACTTATGAACAAAATTAGACTTAGGAACATTCTCTCAGAACAGAACTCATTTGTATATGGGAAGCTTACCATATCTAATTCTAGAATACTAAAGAAACTCCATGCCCTTTAGCATTTACTCACTATTTGTATCTTCACATAGAAACCTGTAATCTACTTTATGGTTCTATAGATTTTCTACTCTGGAAATTTCAAATCATTGAAATAATACATATGGGTGGTCTCTTTTGTCTGACTTTATAAACTTAGTGTTATGCTTTCAAGGGTAATTGTATTATAGTGTTTCAGTACTTCATTCCTTTTAAAGGCTGAATAATATGCCATTGTAGATCTTACCACATTTTTTTAATCTACTCATCAGTTATTGGACATCTGAGTTGTTTACACATTTTGGCTGTTATCAATAATGATGCTAGAGTCATTTTGTATAAGGCTTAATGTGTTCAGTTTTCTTGGGTATATATCTAAGAGTGGAATTGTTGGGTTATATGGTAATTATTTAACATTTTTAGGTTTAAATGCCTAAAATGTGTTAGGCAAATTTTAAATCATTGTTTAACTGCTCAAACTTTTTTTCCTAAAGAACTACATCATTTTACATTCCCACCAGCAATATATGAGGATTCCAATTTCTTTACTTCTTCACCAAAACTTGTTATGGTTCATCTTTTACTCTTTAAAATTTTTGTTGAAGTATACTATTATGTGATTTTATTTTCTGAAAATAGTGCTAGTGCATGGCTGATGACACTTCAGGGTTTGTCAGAAAGTATTTTACTTTTTCTCAACACAGGTGGATCTTTTTTTGTTTTGTTTTTTAATTTTAAATTAATTAATTTATTTTAATTGGAAGCTAATTACTTTACAATATGGTAGTAATTTTTGCCATACAGTAACATGAATCAGCCATGGGTGTATATGTGTTCCCCATCCTGAACCTGCCTCCCACCTTCCTTTTCATCCCATCCCTCAGGGTCATCACATTGCACCAGCCCTGAGCACCCTGTTTCACGTATAGAACCTGGACTGGCGCTCTCTTTCACCTATGATAATATACATGCTTCAATGCTATTCTCTCAAGTCATCCCACCCTTGCCTTCTCCCATAGAGTCCAAAAGTCTGTTCTTTACATCTATGTCTCTTTTGCTGTCTCACATATAGGGTCATTGTTACCGTATTTCTAAATTCCATATATATGCATTAATATACTGTATTGGTGTTTTCCTTTCTGACTTACTTCACTCTGTATAACAGGCTCCAGTTTCATCCATCTCATTAGAACTGATTCAAATGCATTCTTTTTAATAGCTGAGTAATATTCCACTGTTTCCCTATCTATTCATCTGCTAATGGACATCTATGTTGCCAAGTGGATCTATATATGATTGTTCAAAATAATTTTTGATCAGAATTTTTAAAGCACCATCTTCTAATCTTCAACAAGGATATAAAATTAGGGTGAGTCTCATCACTTTCCTGATAGTGCTGTGTTTGTGTGAGTTTGTGTGTATGTGCACATGCATGTGTGTGTGTATACACATACATATTTGTTTCTCTTTAGAAGCTTTCAGAATATTCTCTTTATACTTGAAATTTTAAAATTATACAAGGTTATTTCTTACTATGAGTCATCTTTATTTATCTTTCTTGGCCTTCAATAGGCTTTTTCCATTTTAAAACTTTCCATTTAAAACTTAAAACTCAGGAGAATATTTTTCTATCAATTTTGTTTGTTTCTTCCATCCCATTGTGACTCTTCTATGAACTCCTATTAGATAAAACCTGGAGTTCAAAATCTAATGTATGTGTGTCTATTTTTTCCTGATCTTTTCTTTATATTTGTTTTTTTAAATGCAGTTTAGGAGTAAATTTTTCAGTTTTTCTTTCTGATTATAGGTTAATCTTTATACTAACAATTTCTTTTTCTA
>SJYC01047344.1:0-13459 GCA_006408675.1 Madoqua kirkii | reverse complement strand
ATGTGCCAATAATGAAGGAAGGAAAATGAAATGTCTTGCATAAATAATCTCTATGTTCTATTTTTTCTCTAAAACTTCTAATTATAAAATTTAACAATACAGCACAGAGCCATTGACAATAAATTTGAAGTTGAGATCCTTATTTTTTTTGTTTAAGAAGATTTTCTCTTTTTCTCACAGCTTCAGGTTGGCGATTTTCTGAAAACAATGATTTTGATTAATTATTTTAAAGAAACTTATTTGTAAATATAAATGAAAATGTGAGCCTATTGTTAGTCTAAAGGATTAGCAATGACTAGACCATTATACTTCAACATCTGAAAAGACAGAAAGGACTTCTTACACTTCAATCTTTCCCTAATACCTTGTTCATCCATTCACTTTGTCTCCACGTGAAGGGAGGAGGAACAGGATGTAAACAATTGGTGGAAAACATATTTATATGTTATCCAGGTTTCTGAATAATATCCCTGCCATTTTTTTCAAAACTTGCAGATTAAAACAATGATGAAGATGAGGAAAGGTCCTTGATTCTATTACAGATAGCTCAGTATATTCAGCAGCTTTCTCTGTTCCCAGAGTTGTTATTCTCTGAGGATACTGGCAGTGAAGAAACTTCATCAGAAACTAAGTTCAGAGTTGTGATCATTCAGGGTAGGAACAAACATTTTAGGCACTTGTACTGTAGTCTGATGTCATTTTATTTTTACATTTAGTATGTGAAAAGTAGAAGCTCTCCCATCAAAGATTTTCCAGGATAATACTGATGGAAACAAACAACAACAGCAACAACAACAAAATCAACAACTACAATTATAAGAATAAATAGCTCAGTCAGTCAGTTCAGTCACTCCGTCATGTCCAACTCTTTGCAACTCCGTGAACCTCAGCATGCCAGGCCTCCTTGTCCATTACCAGCTCCCAGAGTTTGCTCAAACTCATGTCCATTGAGTCAGTGATCCCATCCAGCCATCTCATCCTCTGTTGTCCCCTTCTCCTCCTGCCCCCAATCCCTTCCTAAATTGCTCAGATCAAGACAAATTGGGAGAGTAGCATTAACATATATGCACTTTCATGGTGGTCCAGTGGTAAAGAATCTGCCTGCTAACACAGAGGACACGTAGAGACAAAGGGTTTGATCCCTGGTCTGGGAAGATCCTTTGGGCTTCCTGGTGGCTCAGACAGTAAAGAATCTGACTGCAATGCAAGAGACCGAGGGTCAATCCTTGGGTCAGGAAGATCCCCTGGAGAAGGGAATGGCTACCTACCCCCTCCAGTATTCTTGCCTGGAGAATTCCATGGAGAATCCAGAGATGCCTAGTGGGCTACAGTCCATAGGGTCTCAAAGAGTCAGACAAAACTGAGCAACTAACACAACTAATGTGTAAAATAGATAGCTAGTGGGAAGCTGCTATAGCACAGGGAGCTCAACTTGGTTCTTTGTGATGACCTAGAGGGTGGGATGCAGATCTGGGAGGGAAGCGCAAAAGGGAGGGGATATATGTATACATATAGCTGATTCACTCTGTTGTACAGCAGAAGCTATCACAGCATTGTAAAGCAATTATACTTCGATAAAAAAATACAAAAAACTTTTAAAAATGTTTCTAAACATGTTTGTTTGTTTTTGCCTAAGCCACAAAAACAGTGCAACACATTCAATTCAGTTCAGTTCAGTTGTTCAGCTGTGTCCGACTCTTTGTGATCCCATGAATTGCAGCGTGCCAGGCCTCCCGGTCCATCACAAACTCCCAGAGTTCACCCAAACTCATGTCCATTGAGTCGGTGATGCCATCCAGCCCGTCTCCTTCCCCTCCTGCCCCAATCCTTCCCAGAGTCTTTTCCAATGAGTCAACTCTTTGCATGAGGTGGCCAAAGTATTGGAGTTTCAGCTTTAGCATCAGTCCTTCCAAAGAAATCCCAGGGGTGATCTCCTTCAAAATGGACTGGTTGGATTGCCTTGCAGTCCAAGGGACTCTCAAGAGTCTTTTCCAACACCACACTCTAAAAGCATCAGTTCTTCGGCACTCAGCTTTTTTCACAGTCCAACTCTTACATCCATATACCACCACTGGAAAAACCATAGCCTTAACTAGACAGACCTTTGCTGGCAACGTAATGTCTCTGCTTTTGGATATGCTATTTAGGCTGGTCATAACTTTTCTTCCAAGGAGTAAGTGCCTTTTAATTTCATGGCTGCAATCACCATCTGCAGTGATTTTGGAGCCCCCTAAAATACAGTCTGACACTGTTTCCACTGTTTCCCCATCTATTTCCCATGAAGTGATGGAACCACATGCCATGATCTTCATTTCCTGAATGTTGAGCTTTAAGCCAACTTTTTCACTCTCCTCTTTCACTTTCATCAAGAGGCTTTTGAGTTCCCCTTCAGTTTCTGCCATAAGGGTGGTGTCATCTGCATATCTGAGGTTATTGATATTTCTCCCGACAATCTTGATTCCAGCTTGTGCTTCTTCCAGCCGAGCATTTCTCATGATGTATTCTGCATAAAAGTTAAATAAGTAGGGTGACAATGTACAGCCTTGACATACTCCTTTTCCTATTTGGAACCAGTCTGTTGTTTCATGTCCAGTTCTAACTGTTGCTCCTGACCTGCATATAGGTTTCTCAAGAGGCAGGTCAGGTGGTCTGGTATTCCCATCTCTTTCAGAATTTTCCACAGTTTATTGTGATCCACACAGTCAAAGGCTTTGGCATAGTCAATAAAGCAGAAGTAGATGTTTTTTGGAACTCTCTTGTTTTTTTGATGATCCAGCGGATGTTGGCAATTTGATCTCTGGTTCCTCTGCATTTTCTAAAACTAGCTTGAACATCTGGAAGTTCATGGTTCACATATTGCTGAAGCCTAGCTTGGATAATTTAGAGCATTACTTTACTAGTGTGTGAGATGAGTGCAATTGTACTACAGTTTGAGCATTCTTTGGCATTGCCTTTCTTTGGGATTGGAATGAAAACTGACCTTTTCCTGCCCACATTACCATTTGTGAAATTTATCTGTGCTCCAGTCATTCTCAGTCTGATGTATAATCTCCTGCAAGAGGAAGGGGAATTACAACTACTCTGAATAGATTCATTATTTTTTTTTATCAGTGACTGTTGTTTTTACTATATATATATTACATATATATATAATATTTACTTAGAAACTTGTTCCAGAACTGAGAAAATTTTAGTGCTTTGAACTAATTGTGTTGATGGCAGAACATTTATTTTATAGACAAATGCAAATGTTGGAGTTAGCAGGCTGGTTGAGAAATGATGTTTTGTGAGAGCACCTTGATTACTGCATAAGCTATTTGAACACCTAATTATGGGCATTTGAATCTGTTGACCTTCTTTTAAATTTTATTTATTTAAGCCCCAAAATTGAACCCAAAAATAAAGGCTTGGGTTTCTGTCTCCCTGAGAAAAATCTGGTAAGATTATATACATTTTATATGCTTCACTTTAACCTTTAAGGAAGGCTATGGAAACTGATTTATACTTTAGTACAAGCAGGTGTTAAAAATAGCAGCATCAATGTGTGTATAATCAGTATTTTTAAGAGCTATTCTAATATCTGTTCATCAGATATTTGGAACAGCAGTTTGATAATCAAAATGCTAATCTGCACATACCATTTGTAATGTAGTTGTGCCTGTAATAAATAATTCTTGAGGGCTAATATGTATCCTTATGTTGCTGTTATTTGGATAGAAAGAAAATTCTAAATTCTCTTATAAAATCAAAGAATCCATCTTCTTGTTTGTATTCCTTTCTCATAAATCCTACCAAACAGATGTGTACACTTGTTGTCAGCTGTATTTGTCACTGTACAGGCTGTCTCTTGCCAGCTTGTCAGCATGTTGTTAGGCATGATTCATTGTGTGCTGTCGGTCCTGTAGTTTCTATACAAAGAAGCAAATCTGACTTCCAGGCCTGAATAAAGAAGTCATCAGGGTGGTAATCAGTGATGTACAGAACTTATCTAGTCCAATGGAGCTTGACGCCTTCTAGATAACCCTTCGGTGAGTCAGTGCTCCAAGTGTGAACAATGTCGACTGAAAAGGAAAAAAAAAAAAAAGGCATTGAAGTATTTCTCAGAACAAAAAATAAAGTAAAATAAATGCATTGATATTTGAGATATTCTTTAATAGAATGGTTATTCTTCTTAAATGTTCTTTATTAGTAGAATTGAATCTCCTGGGGCTATCAGAATGCTGAACTATTGCCCAATTACCACATCATAAAACTGCTCACAGAAGATAATGCATAGGACTGGAATAAATTGAGATTTCAAACTTTGTGTCACTTCATAAATCTAGCTCAAGCTGAACTCATCAACATAATCTAGTTCACCTAATGAGGATGATTTATAGCAGAGCAAAATCACATTGGCTCCAGAAGTGGTGACAAAGGATGGGGTAAAAAGACACTGGTCGAGTGGGGGGTGGCAAAAATGTAAAGCACACTGAAATCTCATTAATGCAGAAATGATCTCATTGTGGACTTTTAGGTATTGGCTGCTTGGTTAGAAAATTTCAGTTATTCACTTGAAGATTTTGAGTTGTTTTTCCTTATTCTCCAAAACCTAAAACCTTGTAATAATAAAATATTTTTACAACCTAAGAGAATGTGATATAAAATCATTCTTCTTTACTGATTTTAGCTAAAAGTGAAACATCAGTGATCGGTCATAGGAATCTGACATTAGTATTCTTGCTTGGAAAATTTTCTGCTAATTTAAAGAAATAATTATTCTAAAAATAAATAAAACTAATTCATGAAGAATAATTACCATTTGCAAGAATACCCTTTCTATATACATTATATATGTGTATGTCACTTTTATTCATAAATTTTTATCTTACTTTAGTTCCCAAATAATAACATTTTTTTACTGTTTGGGCCAGATATTAATTATTAAAGATACAGTAAAAAGCAAGATAGACATGATTTCTTCCCTCAGTAAACTTACATAGGATGAAGGGAAACACTTATACATTTATTATTTGATGTTATTTATTCATTTTATCAGAGAAAGCAATGGCACCCCACTCCAGTACTCTTGCTTGGAAAATTCCATGGGCGGAGGAGCCTGGTAGGCTGCAGTCCATGGGGTCGCAAAGAGCCGGACATGACTGAGCGACTTCACTTTCACTTCGCTTTCATGCATTGAAGATTGCCTGGAGAATCCCTTGGACAGGGGAGCCTGGTGGGCTGCCGTCTGTGGGGTCGCACAGAGTCGGACACGACTGAAATGACTTTTGCTCTGTATATTATATGGAACATGAATACATATCACATTATTTTTAGTTAGATATGTTTATTTTACTGAAGACCCATAGTGGTTATCTACCCAATAGCACTTAAGACATCATATTCATGTAATATGAATGTCCAACAGAAGATAGTGAATTGTATGAAATGAGTTTGTATGATAATATCAGTGCCATCAGATCTCAAGTTGCCTTCTTTCCATCATGATACAGGGTCTTAAAAGCCATAAAGCAACTCTATGAATAAGTATAGATTTTATTTTTATTTTATGGAGGTCTATTATAACAACAGAAAGTCATTTTTGAATATGGCAAAGACTATATGGCAAGATTATTAAATATTTTTTGACAGTCAGCTTTTTTACTGAATGCCCCACTGATATTTACTACCAGTCTACAAACTGCAACCCTTCAGTATCTTGTGAGCTGTTTTCTCTCATCACTATGTACTGTCACCATAATGAGTCGAGTGAGGGTCTAAAACTATATCTAGTCTAAAAGAAGCTGAGTCTCATCGATAAAACAGTGAATGATGTTGAGGCTTAACAAATCTTCACTGATGAGGCGTCCTTATCTTTCATAGGAGCCCATTTCCACCCCTGGACAGAGCTAAAAATTTCTTTATTGTATTCAGATGAAATATCTCTTCTTGTAGCTTCCATCTATTTTCCCCAGATCTGTCCATTGAGGCCTCTTTAAATAGGTATAAACCATTTTCTTCTGATGAATGTGATTTAGAAAGCCACATGTTCTTCTCTTTCACAGCACTTATTATAACTAGCAACTAACTAATTACATATGAAGTCATTGACTAAAAGGCTGTCTCCTAAAATCGTCTGTCTTTTTTTTTCAGCACTTTTACAATGAAAGCTCTTAATAAATATCTGTTGAATGAAGGTGTGTGAATGATGACATTCATAATCTATCTTGTCTTGTGTATTAGGTAGGGTAAACCAGAAGCAGTAACTGCAGTGAAAATGTGTTGCCTAGACTTAAGGGAAAAGTAGTAAGAGGGAGGGAAGTTGAACAAGGGGACGGGAAGCCAATTAAAAATTAGATCTCAGGCAAGGTCTTCTAAAAGGGGCAGCTTCAGCATGACCCTACAGGGCATGTCTACAATGTAAGTTATACTAAGAGCTCTGCATCCTGAAGCAAAGAGAGCTGACCTTGCAGGTGTCAGTAATTAGTAAAGGGCCAAGACACCTAGGGGACAGTGGAAAGAAAAGTGAAAGTTAAGTCGCTCAGTCGGTCCCACTCTTTGTGACCCCATAGTATGTAGCCCGCCAGGCTTCTCCATCCATGGGATTTTCTAGGCAAGAATACTGGAGTGCATTGCCATTTCCTTCTCCAGGGGATATTCCCAACCCAGGGATCAAACCCAGGTGTCCCGCATTACAGGCAGACTCTTTACAGTCTGAGCTACGGTACAGTGGAGTCCCAGGCAACTGCAGCCTTCTAATCTGCAGAAGTAAAGAGCAAGCAGGAGTCATAGTTTCAGGGACAGCTGCTGAAGAAAAGCTACAGGTACTGAGTAGTAAAGCAAAAACACACAGAAGGTGAGAGGTGGGAGGAAACGCAGGAAAGATAAAATTGATCCCAGGGAAATCTAGGTGGAATGTCAATATTATCACAACTGCTCTTGAGTATCAATCATAAGTCTGACTTTTTAGTGCCCTTAACCATTTCATATTATGTGTTCAGTTCACCCCTAACACATCCTCTTCTCCAAGCTTCATTTTGTTACAGTTTAATCTTGATCAAAAAAATAAAACAGAAGTTAGTGTGAATTCTTCATGATCTGATCAAATTCTAGGCAAAATCCTTTTATCCTGGATCTCAAAAGTTGCTTCATTCAAATTCAACTATAGGTAAAACTTCAAACTTTAGCTTCTTTCCTGAAAGGAAAGTGAGACTCATATAGAATTCTGAGATGAAAAAACTCAAGATGAGGCCTCTAAACAAAACTGAACAGAAACTAAGTATATGGAAATACAGTGTGAGAAACTTTGTAACAAAAATCCTGGGCTTCTGGAGAATAGGACTCAAAAGAAAGAAAAACGGGGAAAAAAAGACTTGGTCTGAGAAGCCATTTCAACTCCCATGATTACAAGTTCATATAAATGAAGTTTCAAGCTACTGATTTCAAAACAGTCTGTGGCAGATTTGAAGGTAAATCCAGAAATTGAAACAAAACAAAACAACTACCACTGAAAACTTGACATTTCTAATTTTCTGCTTTAGGGAGAAAAAAAAACAAATAATTTAAAATGCTGGCAGTTCCAAATAAAGCGCAATTGTTTCTAATACGGTACTTCAGATAATACAGACTGGGCTTCGGTTCTACCTAAATCTTTCTCAATTCCTTCTCTGTCACTCTTCAGACTGTGAAGCCAGATTCTTCAAGGGACTAAAGAACACCAAGTGATAAGGGGACCGTTGCAGGGGACTTGAAGTGAGGATAGATGTAAGGATTTAAGGCTTCTTATTCCTAACATCAGATCTGCCTTTCTTGATGTATTTCTGAATTTTAGTTTAGGGGTCTGACTGAGACTTGAAAGAAAGACAGAAAGATGTGAAAAATAATGAAAGTAGCTCTCTAAACTTTTTATTCTCCCCTAAGGGGGGAAATTGTTTCAAGATTATTCAATATTGAGAGCAGAAGATTCAGAGGAATGGTTATTTTGTTTTGCTTTTTCCTTTTCGGTGACACTGTGAGTCCAATGGAGACATATCTTGACCTAAGAAAATAGAGGCCTACTGAAGATAAATGGAAAATTTACCCCAGATATGCATACTTAGTGAAGCAATGCATTGCTCCAAGATTCTTCTCCAAGAAGCAATGCATTTTCATGGCTACATTCAGTTTAATATTTGCAGAAAAAAAATAAACAAATTTTCCACTAGGAACCATTATTTGATTCTTGTCATTAAAAATAATATCAAAATGTTTCCCTGTGAATTGTATCTTGTAAAATGTGTGTGTATACACACACATAAATTTTTATCTATTTTTAAGCAACTTTATATTAATTCTTATTTGACATAGTTGTGAGAATTTTACATATATTAATTCATTATATATGTTTATATAAAATATTCACAGAGTGGTTAAGCAACTGACCCATGGTCACACATTTAGTAAGTGTTGAAGCTGGGACTTGGACTTGAAACTTCTGGCTCTAGAGTCATGATATTCTCTCTCTCCATATTATATTATATTAATTATCATGCTATGCTGCTGCTGCTAAGTCACTTCAATCGTGTCCAACTCTGTGTGATCCCATAGACGGCAGCCCACCAGGCTCCCCCATGCCTGAGATTCTCCAGGCAAGAACACTGGAGTGGGTTGCCATTTCCTTCTCCAATGTATTAAAGTGAAAAGTGAAAGTGAAGTCGCTCTGTCGTATCTGACTCTTAGCAACCCCGTGGACTGCAGCCTACCAGGTTCCTCTGCCCATGGAATTTTCCAGGCAAGAGTATTGCAGTGGGGTGCCATTGCCTTCTCCGATCATGCTATACTACTCTCTATATTTTAAAATGTCCCCCCAAAATACACTACATTATGAGTCATATCAAACCAGCAATGAATTTGGAGAGTAATTACTCCTTCACTTGCCTCTTCTTTTGCCCAAAATGACAAGCATTTTCAGTTTTGTTAACCAGACTCAAAAATAAGTTGCAAATGAGAAACATGTGAACATATTGCAGAAACCAATTTTTAAAGATTCAAAAAAAGACCCTGTAGTTGATTTACCTTAAAGTTCTTATCTTACTAGGAGCTGAGAGGTAAGTGTAATGGGTGAAGGCAATCACAAAGTACAAATTTCCAAAATAAAAAGTCATGGAGCTATAATGTACATCATGGTGTCTATAGCTAATAATGCTACTAAGTTGCTTCACTAAGTGACTGTGACCCTATGGACTATAGCTGGCCAGGCTCCTCTGTCCATGGGATTCTCCAGGAGAGAATACTGGAATGAGTTGCCATGTCCTCCCCCAGGGGATCTTCTTGTTAATAATACTGTTTTCATATTTAAAAGTTCCTAAGAGAGTAGTAGATCTTAAAAGTTATCATCACAAGAAAAAGTTGTAACTACATATGATGATGGTATTAAGTAGATTATTGCAGTGATCATTTAACAAAATATACTATATTTTATATATTGTAAAATATACTGTATAATTATATATATAGTATATAATTAATTATATATTTATATACTATAGTTATACTGTATAAATATATATATACAAAATATACTGTAAAACATTGTATTATTACATTGTACACCTGCAGATAACTTAATGCTTTATGTCAGTTATACCTTACACACATGTAAACGTTTTAATTTTATAGGTCAGAAAGATAGAGGTCCAGAAAAATGAAATGGTAGTTTATTATTTACAGGACAGACTATAAGAACTGTGTCTCTTGGCTCCCAAATGGCTGCTGTGCTTTACTTCTCAAAAACATGTCAGATCACAAAGGATCACAAAGTGAAACAAAAATAAGATGTTTTAAATTACCATCTTTATTCTTAAGTATCACTGTACTTTGAACTATGTATTCTTCATCATTCCCAACTCAGAAATTGTGTCAGTAATCTAGTCTCTCACATATTTATAGCCATATTTGATGCACTTTATAAATAAGTTTAGGTATGTGGTATGGAGCATCTATGTCCAGGTAGTATAGTGTGGCCTCTGAAACCTGAAAGGTCCAACTGAGAAAAAATGGAAAAGCTGGAAAAAATTGTTAAAAAATAATAATGGCACAAAAGAGCTGTTCAAGTGAGGACCAGAGATTTTTCCAGAGCAGATTATTACTAGGAGTCATGGGATGGGGAAACCACAAAATGTTGGTGGACTCATGTGGCTGGAGTGACAGAATTGGTGACTTCAAAGGGCTCAGATAAATAGCAGTGTTTTGCCTCGATGCACTTGCCAGATTTTGAAGCTGCAGAGTAGAAGATAGTTTCGGAAGGCAAACTCATCATAATGAAAAAATTCCACAGAACAGGAGGAAATACTTGCAATTCGTATAGTTACAAGGTACTTGTACCAAACTACATATTAAACTTCTGCTAATCAAGAAATAAAAGACAGACAATGCAAAAGTTAAAAAAAAAACAAAAAACAAGGAAAAGAACACCCAAAGACAAGTAAAATAACTCCACAATTTTATCCAGTGCTACTATACTTCACCAGAATGACTAAAATGGAGAAAAACATTGAGAGTTAGTAAGAATATGAAGTCACTGGGATACTCATCTGTTGCCATATGGAGTTTAAATTGGTACAACATGGTAGAAAGATTGGCATTATCTTCTAAATCTTTTTAAATCACTGTGTTTATTTTGTAAAAATTCATTGACCTGTGCACTTTTATTTTATGCCATTTTCAGTCTGTATTATATTTCAATGAAAGCATTGCAAAATATGACATGTATAAATATAGATAAGCCTGCCTTCTCCTATATTACCAGTAATTTAAAATCATTGCTATATTCAATAGTGAATTACTTGAAAACATATTTCTTGGGATCCTTTACCATATTTAGAGTACAAATATTAGTATAATTTGTTGGATTAAAGCTATTTAACCTAAATTAGTCATGGTTTATAAAATGTCACATGTATTGATTTTGATTGAAAACAAAGATTGGCCTGTAATTTCTAATTGATGAAAGGCAATTTTACCTAAGATTGCAAATATCCCTTTAAATATCACCTTGGCCAAGCATAGTAGATCTTTGGCCTCTCTGAGTCTGATACCCATAGCCACTAACATTATAAATATTCTCTGAAGGTCAGTGACATATACTGACTTATAATTTTGTTGAGGCAGAGATTTAAACCTTCTTGGCCTGATGTACCAGTCACTAACACCTATTGATATGTTTGTTATCTCCTTCAGGTTATCCAGCTTTGATAGCACAAGGTAGTTTTGTGTGTATTCAAATGTTGTCCATAATATGTAAATTATTTGCAAACTTTCTTATTACAATATCACAGTTTGTAATGCTGTACCTAGTCAATTAGTTGATTAATGCCTACTTCCCCATTAACTCCATGAACACAGGCATAATGTCTTTTATTTTTAATTGGCGGCAATTTTACCATTAACAACTTGCAGACTATTTGGTTCATTGATTAACGAATGGGTAAATTAAAACTAAATAGCAATTCTCAAATTTGGGGCTACTCAAAGATTTCAGCATTTATTTATTGAAAAACTTAGATATTTCAATAATAGATACCCCCAAAAATCTACTTGTTGGTTTGGTAGCATCACAGTGATAAAGACAGATAGTCACTGACATCTTATTTTCCTCTTACTAGAAATCCAGATCATTTCTAAAGAGTTAAAAAAGGGATCTGCATTAAATCAAGTCCACCAAATTATTCATTATGTATGATGTATTTGGCATACTTTTTGTGCCAGTAATTCAAAAGAAGAACTTTAGTATGTAATATATAACTGTAAGCCTTTAATAAGCTCATATTTAGTTAACACAGAATTAGTATATAATGTCTCTATCTTATATACATATCCATGTGACCTTTGCTAATGATTCCTGAAGGCAATTGGGTGAGAGATTCAAGATAACTTGTCTCCTTGATTACTGCCTTTTTACTATGAGTCTTGCTGAACTTCTCATTTTCAAAGTAATTCTCCTCAGGGCATGGCACCTGGCCATCATCCCCGGGAAACTTTTTAAAAACAGAAGTGAAACTCAGGAGTCCCACTCCAGGAACTCTGGGGATAAGATTCTATTTTAATAAGACCTCTTGGTGAAAAAAGTACTAATATAAAGAAACTTGGTTCTATGAATTCCTGATCAGATAATGAATACTGTTGTTTTCAACTGCTCAGTAGTGTCCAACCCTTTGTAACCCCCTGGACTGCAGCATGCCAAGCTTTCCTTTAGCACCATCTCCCAGAGTTTGCTCAAACTCATGTTTGTTAAGTTGGTGATGCCATCCAATTATCTCATCCTTTGGCATCCCCTTCTACTCCTGTCTTCAATCTTTCCCAGCATCAAGGTCTTTTCCAATGAGCTGGCTCTTCGCATCAGGTGGCCAAAGTATTGGAGTAAGGAGTACTCCGAAGTAACTGGAGAAGGAAATGGCAACCCACTCCAGTGTTCTTGCCTGGAGAATCCCAGGGACAGGGGAGCCTTGTGGGCTGCCCTTTATGGGGTCGCACAGAGTCGGACATGACTGAAGTGACTTAGCAGCAGCAGGCAAAGTAATGTCTCTGCTTTTTAAAATATATTGTTAGGTTTCTCATAACTTTTCTTCCAAGGAGCAAGGCAGTAAATTTTTTTTTTTTTAATTTTAGCAGTAGCCATTATATATACTTAGTGTGTATTGTTTAGGCTTTGGTGATGTGGAATAGAAATAAAATATTGTAAAATTCTCTTAATTTGTTCAAGATATGTCCTGTCCTTATTTAAGTCTTGAAGACTGATTTCCTAATGAATATATAAAATAACCCTTTAGAGGCTAATTATCATATCTCCGACTATGAATCACCTTACTTTATGGGGTCGCACAGAGTCGGACATGACTGAAGTGACTTAGCAGCAGCAGGCAAAGTAATGTCTCTGCTTTTTAAAATATATTGTTAGGTTTCTCATAACTTTTCTTCCAAGGAGCAAGGCAGTAAATTTTTTTTTTTTTAATTTTAGCAGTAGCCATTATATATACTTAGTGTGTATTGTTTAGGCTTTGGTGATGTGGAATAGAAATAAAATATTGTAAAATTCTCTTAATTTGTTCAAGATATGTCCTGTCCTTATTTAAGTCTTGAAGACTGATTTCCTAATGAATATATAAAATAACCCTTTAGAGGCTAATTATCATATCTCCGACTATGAATCACCTTTATTAAAAATTCCTATGACCAGGCCACACCCTATACCATTCAGAATTTCAAGGACTTGGATCAGACTGGGAAGGGAGAGGTGAAAGAGTGATATGTTAAAGCTCTCTAGGTTTCAATACAAGACCAAATTGAAACCAAAGAACCAGAGCAGTGATTCTCAAAGTGTTGTACTCAGACCAGCAGCATCAATATCACATAGAGCATGTTAGAAATACAGATTATAGCATCCCACTAAAATTTAAGTTCTCACACCCTAAAGACTTACTAAATCAATAACTCTAGTAATAAC
>SJYC01047343.1:0-18365 GCA_006408675.1 Madoqua kirkii | reverse complement strand
GGTATCACCGACTCGATGGACATGAGTTTGGGTGAACTCCAGGAGTTGGTGATGGACAGGGAGGCCTGGCGTGCTGTGATTCATGGAGTCTCAAAGAATCAGACATGACTGAGTGACTGAACTGAACTGAAATGTTCTTATGTTCTTCTGAAAATGAAACAACATAGATAAGAGAAGACCCCTTTTTAACCTTTTCTAATCCTATTGTCTTCTTCTCTCCTTTATTCCATGAGGCAATCACTATCCTTCTCTGTTGTTAAACTTTTACCACACACACTTAAGTCTATATATAGTAAACGATACCTATGTTATGTTAGCTAATATTTTTAGTTCCCCTCGTATCATTGGACCATTGGCAAAGTTTTCTTTCTCATCTTTCTTTTTCAGATTCCTCTTTTAAATTGGACATGCTGACACAGGGAGAAAGGGAAACATGGGAGGAATTGGGAGATTGGGATATATACATGTGTGTATATACATATACACACATATACATATATATATGTGATTCATATACACTGCCATGTGTAAAGTAGCTAGTGGGAAGAAAGCTGCTGTAAAGCACAGTAAGCTCAGTTCAGTCCTCTGTGATGACCTGGGGGGGGGGATGAGGGTGAGGTGAGAGGGAGGTCCAAGAGGGAGGGGTGATTTGTATGCATATGACTGATTCACTTGATTGTACAGCAGAAACTAACACAACATTGTAAAGCAATTATACTCTAAATTATGAAATTTCTTCTCAATTTTGTCACAGGCAATATAAACCATAGTAACAGAAAATGATGATTACCAGTGACTAGGTTCTATCCATGCTAAGTATCTATATGGCTATTTCTCCATGGAGAGCATTTTGCTGAGTATATTGAATGGCAGGGAGTGATTCATTTATTTCTGTATCTTTTATTTAACACGGATTAGGTATTTTGAAATGTTGATGGGAAGTGCAATTTATAGTACAACCTTTGCTGTACTAAGAACTGATCTAAGGTCCAGTACTATTTGTCACAGTAAACTGCAAACATAAGTCTTTGTATAGTGGAGAAAGACTACAGTCTAATGCTAAAGATAATTCAAAAATTTGATATGGTATGAAAGGAATTTGGTCTTTTCTGTGTTTGTTCTGTAGTGGTGTCTACTTTGGTAACTAGATGTGTGGACTACTCTTTAACAAACAGGAGCGGCTTCCACATTTAGACATTAGATTGCATGTGAACCCCTTTGACAATGGATAGCTGATGCAAATGTCATATCTGACATTTGTGGCAGATATCCATTTCTCTTCCATTTGATTTGTTCAGTTTTCATAATATACCTCATGTTAAAATTTATTTAACATGGGAAGGCAGGTAGGGAAAAGAATTATGTGTAAAGAAGATAAGTCAGGATGAGAAAAAGAGGAAATGGATAAGGTAATGTGGACAAAATTTAATAAAAAAGAGGACTGATATTTCTCTGGAAAATTGGTCTGAGCCAGTTTCATAAAAAGTCTTGTGAAGTTTGCTGGGCTGCCTCTGTCCTTCTTTGGAGGGTAACTACCTTTCGTTTTTTATTTAATTGTTCAGAACATAGCAGTGTGATAAAAGTTTTTTATGGAAATTTCTCACAGCAACACAATCAATCATATTTCCAACTCATGTGCTGTCTTGAGCCCCTGAGCCTCAAAGACTTTTTTTTCTAGGGAGCTTACTTGTTAAATTAGCACTGATCAAAGGCTAAAACATTTATCATGCTTATTAGTGAATAAACCTAGCAGCAGGTATCCCAAGTGAGGAAGCAAATCCTCATTTCCTGCAAGAATGAATTGGAAATTATCCAAACTGCTTGCAAACATTTTTCAGGAGTGACGAATTGTCAAAAAGAAAGCAGCTGCTAGATGTGGCAGCAACCAGGGTTAAGGGGAAAAAAAGAGCGTCTTTCCAAGGTATCTTCAAACCAGCCCAAGGGGATGTTCTGCAGTTTGATTTACTCTAATTGCCTTTGAAATCCTGCATCAGCTGACCTTACCAATGAGCTCCAAAATAACACTCCAACTAAGGCAATTTTGAATCGCAATTTTTTCACCTTTGCTCTTCTTACTCCTTGTTGTTATTGTTGTTCACGAGAACACAAACTGACAAGTACCAAATTGATAGACTTTTGTTTCCGTTTATTGCAAAATGATGCCCAGTGCTGGTTTTACAGGGACTACTGTCTTATTAGTATAATTTAATCTGTTGTCGTATGTAACAAGGAAAAGAAATATGCACTATAGATCCTTTTCTCCAGTTTTCAACTTTGTTAATGAAAGCTAAAAATATTAAAATCATTGGAACACTCAGACGTTGCATCATATTTTAACAAGTTGTATGTTGGTTGCTCAGCTGTGTCTGACTCTGCAACACATGGACTCCTCTGTCCATAGAATTCTCCAGGCAAGAAAACTGGAGAGAATAGCCATATACTCCTCCAGGGAATCTTCCAGACCCAGATATTGAACTTGGGTCTCCTGCATTGCAGGTAGATTCTTTACTGTCTGAGCCTACTGGGAATGAATCGTATGGTACTTGTGAAGATTACCCAAGAATAAGATTGAATCCTTCCTTTATAAATACAACCAGATTGCATTTAGGAAAAGAGGTAGTACCTTACAATGTATTTTTGACAGACAAAAAATCAGATCTAATGTGAATATTTTGGGTCAGGTAAATATGATGATAACATGGATTGGTATCATACTGTTACTACATGATAAGGAACAATGTAGAATGGTGAGGAGACACTTAAAAAGAATTATAAATGATCAGGTACCATTTACACTTGCTTAAGTTGCAGTGAAAAGGCAGTTTATTGCTTCCCACACTTTTTCTTCCAATGAAACAGTCTAACAACCATCCTTTGACTAATTATAGGCAACCCAGTTTACAAAGGACATGTACCTCAGTTTTTCATCTGCTTGGAAAAGCCAGTTAGAGCCTTCTGTTAATCCTATAGCCTATGATCCCTTTTCAGTCTGGATTCAGGCACACTGCGTGTCTTTCTTTCCCTGTTTGGTTATAATTGCATTCATAATATTAAAACTAGTTGGAAACAAGAAGAGTGAGAAAATAAACTAGTTCTATTCCTGGTCCAGAAAACTCCCTTTCTTTCCCCCTCTAAACAGGATTTCACATTTCACAGCTAAGAAAAATACCCAGAACTATTTATCTGATTTTCTTATTAATTAATACATTATCATTTTCCCCAGAGTTTTAGACTAGGGTCATAAAAAAGACTTTCTAGTTAAGATAAAGCTTATTCTACAAGCATAAGCTCTACCCCGTTTGTAGCTAGTCTCTTGATCCTGTTAAGTGTCTCTCAGATTTACCCTTTCTTTTCTATATCTACTGCTGCCCTTCTAATCTAGGTCTCCCTAGCTTTATACCTGCATTCCTGTTGTAGCCTTTCTGTTGTTTATTCCATACCTCTGGGATAATATTACTAAATAATTTTTAATGTAAGATCTAATTTAGGAACACAAGGGGATTTTCTCTTCCTGCCACTTATGCATCTGTAAGTTCATTTTCACCTCTCATGATCTAGGTCACATTTGTGTGTCCTCATCATGGGTCTGTGTTCCAGCCTTAAATTATTCCCTCCCTCTCCTCTGAACGTGTCCCTTGACTCATTTAGCAAGTACACACTGGGCACACACTACATGTATATCTATGCAGTTGTTTACTTACACTGCTAAGTATTTTCTGTTTCCCTTTCAGATCTTCTATATCCCTTAGATCAAAACTCTTACCCAGTATGAGGTATCTCCATTTATTGCAGATCGTCATAATTTCTCTCTCCACTAATATTCTTCTGACTCTCAAATCAGTAAATTTGGCTGAAGCAAATATTTTTAACTGCTTGTTAACTTAAATGAAAACTATGAAATGGTAAGGGTTATATATAGGCTGATAATTTTGAGATATTTTGTTAATATTTATGTATCTGTTATTATTTTTCACTTTACTAAGTGCCCAGGTGCTCAATAAAGTCATGCTAATTTATTCATCACCAATAATTATGGCATCACCAACTCAATGGACATGAGTTTGAGTAAACTCCAGGAGTTGGTGATGGATAGGGAGACCTGGCATGCTGCAGTCCATGCGGTCGCAAAGAGTCAGACACAACTGAGTGACTGAACTGAACTGACTTTATTTATGAATATGAAGACTATCAAAGAGTCCACTGAACATATTACACTTAGAATCACTCATTAATATAGCTGGAAGAAATATTAAAGTTGTCTAGTCTATAATCTCATCAAATTCTTGAATTTTTGAATAACATCTCTGAATAGCCATGCAGCTCATCATTTTCATCTATATAAGCTATGCAGTTCCAAATCTCCATTAATGGTAATACTGGCATTTTTCTCTCTGTCTTCTTCCTCCCTATTCTGTTTCTCAGCTGGTACAAAACAAAGGCCAAAGTGGAGATACTGTTAATTTGACCCCTCAAATCTGGAAATTACCTACCTTCGAGAATTTACATTAACAACAGAAGTACTAAGTACAAAAAGATTTTAAATCCTATATTTTGTAAAGCCTGTGATTATACTACTTTTACATGTATTCATTAGACCCAAGCATTTTCTGGTTCTCGCAGTAATAGCTATAATAAATTAAGGATTGCATTTGAAACATAACAACTATTAGTTTTTCCAATAAAAATGTGACAATGTAAGACAAATAATGCTTACATTTGTTTCCCATATACACTTAGTGTTCATCTCTTCTTTGACTATGAAATAAAATTGTAGATTATTAGGTTTGGATATAGCTTAATTTATTCAAAAGTAATTGTTTTTGAGTCACTATGGTTTGCACATTAAAAATGGAGGCAACAGCAAGGTCATACAGGACAAGTATATCCCTTGAAATCAGAACAAGGAAAATAAATCAAATGCATTTTCCCTCCCCCCAAGTTTGAGTGTCCACCCTGGGTATTCTCATTGTGCTTAGTGTTTATGCCTGGGAAGTAACTTCTAATACTATATTTTAATTGTCTGTTGTATATTGGAATGATACATTTTAATAGTTAGACATTGCAATATTCCTTTTTATTGTAACTGGTCAAGCCCTCAGAAGTCATCAATATGTAATTATTCAGTTGGTTAGCTCAGAGGTTAAAGCGTCTGCCTCCAATGCAGAAGACCTGGGTTCGATCCCTAGGTTGGGAAGACCCCCTGGAGAAGGAAATGGCAACCCACTCCAGTATTCTTGCCTGGAGAATCCCATGGATGGAGGAGCCTGGTAGGCTACAGTCCCCGGGGTCGCAAAGAGTTGAACACGACTGAGCGACTTCACCTTCACCTTCACCTTCAATGTCTATTTGAAAATTCTGTGATGGTGCAGGAGTATCTTTCCTCAAACAAATGTATTTCCTTTCCTGAGCTCCTGAGCACTCAAACTTTTGCTATTTCTTCTGCTCAACTTCTCAAGCCCTTGGTTTTAAAGCTGAAAGGTGGAGAGGTCCTTAGTATCTGGACTAACTTTCATTTTTACAGATATGAAAACGTGGAACAGGAGCTGTTTAGTAATTGAACGAAAGGTAAACAAACTGAGACACGGTACAGAATGGCTAAGATGCCATATAATATAGTGGATAATAGCAAGGTCTCCACATCAGACTGGACTTCCCTGATGGCTCAGATGGTAAGGCATCTGCCTACAATGCGGGAGACCCGGGTTCAATCCCTGGGTCGAGAAGATCTCCTGGAGAAGGAAATGGCAACCCACTCCAGTATTCTTGCCTGGAAAATTCCATGCACAGAGAAGCCTGGTAGTCTACAGTCCATGGGGTCACAAAGAGTCGGACACGACTGAGCGACTTCACTTTCCTTTCACTTTCCACATCAGACTATGCTCAAATCCCAGGGTTGCTACTTATTAACTATGTGCTTCCCAGCATTTCAGTTCCTTGAATATAAAATATATATGCTGTCAGCATTAAATTATTTAACATACATACAAGAAACCATTCTAGAATGGTATGTGGTATTTACATAGTAAATACCACTAGTAAATACCAGTAAGTGATCACTCAGATTACACATACTAAATGAAGAAGATTATCCTTGGATAACTGATTTTTCAATATAAAAGTCAGATAGGATTTACACACTATTGATTTATAATTTTCTTTAGCATTCAAAAGAGATCTATAATATACTTTGAGACATTTCACATGTATGTATGAATATATTTAAATTTTTCAAAGGAAACTTTGGGAGGTCTTTTTTCTTTACTGTAATAATAAAAATAATCAAATTAATGTTTTCTGTTAATAATAATAGTATGTGTCCAATACATAATAAATATCAAAAATTCAGCAATAAAAACAAGCAGTGGATGTAAAATACAGGATGTGAAATACAGTAAAAATGAGGAAAATACATTTCTTAAATTTAATTAAATCCTTTCTCTGTGTGAAGTTAAGTAAGATGTTTGAGGTTAGTGTGTGGATACAAGTTGAAAGCTGACATTGGTACAAGAAAGGAGTGGTAGGAGGGAAGAAAGTCAGTCTTCATGAAAGAAAGGCCATTTCCTGACTGCCAAGTTGGTCCACTGGTGACCTCTCTAAAGAACTTGTTCTCAATAATTAAATTCCCATTGAAGATGAACTATCTTTCCTGCTTTAAAATCTCTCTCTCACATACACACAATCCTTGAGAATTTTTGCAATCTTGGTTGTAGTTTAGCTATTTTAGCAATTACTTTACTTGCTATACTTTCTTATAACCAAGGGTACCAACAATGGGAGACTTGAATTTTTTTTTACGATATTTTTATTGAGAAATATTTTTAACCAAATTAATCCTAATGCAGACTTTGAGTTATCAAACACATAGGTCTAAGAGTGACAAGACCAAGACAGCAGTGATATGCATGTTAAAGCATATTTACCAAGTGAGTTATATATATATTTATGTTATTTTTCTTTAAAATTTCATTCTAAATCCTTTATACCTAAAAGAAAAGCTATTTCCTTTTTATTAAAAAAAGTGCCAAGAACCATCCATTTAGTCTATCCCTGGCCCAACATGAAGTGTTGTACCACATGCAGCATATGCTGAAGAGAAACACACCATGATTTCTATCTCAGTTATTTACTGCCAGAGAATTATCCCTGAACTGAGAGACAAACAAACAAAGGCATTAAAAGTCCAAGTCAAGTGGTGGTCGGGAAATGAAAATGATTTGGTAAGTATAGTGAATTTGTCATGTGGATAGATATATTGATTTGAAATACTAATAACTAAAATACAAGTGTTCTGTTTAATGCTAGGGCCTAGTAAGCTCTCCACTTTAGCATATTTATTCCTTCCTACAGCTTCAAATAATGGTAAAAAAATATATAACATTTTAACTCTACAATCTCTTTTGAGTGGTAATAAACACATGAGCTATCCTCCAGTTTCACTGATCACTTAGTTTAAATACAAGGAACTAGAATAAAGTAATTTTAAAAAGTATAGGATAACTTTAAATAAACTCAAGCTGTGAACTAAATTACTTAAGTGGCAAAAGTGGCCAAATTTTAGATTATGTCTCATCTATTACCTGGTCCCATATTTGATTCCACAAAACTAAATCTAAAACACCACTAATTGGAAATCCCACCATTATTTCATATACCACTAACAAAGGAAAACACCACTAATTAGATTTCACATAGTATTTTCTTATAACGCAGATTTTTTTTTTTTTTTACTTTATACTAAGCGAAGGAATCATTTTATATTGAATTTGACTTAGGTATTTCTTTTGGGTGTATATAAAAGAGGTGAGCAAAATAAATTGGTTAAGGAATTTAACTTCACATTTAGAATCTCTTTTCTGTTGAGAATTCTGCTGCCCACTTTTTTCCATACAATGTAGTCTTCTGTCCCATCAAGGTCCTTTTTGGAAATATTTCAGAAAGAACTAAGTGCCATCATGGCATGACTTAAACCAACTTTGTAGTTATCTAAAACTGGGTAACTTTCAAGTCCACCTTCACCATTAATGACAAATACCTCTGATTCACCCATTCCCAACCCTCTCTCCCAATGTCTTATTTCTAGGGGATAAAACAGTGCTTCATATTGTCTCTGAGATTTTCTTTTAAGCCACTGACACTTATTCTGAAATTTTGAAGTGGTTATTTTTATTTTTATTGAAAGACAATGACAGTCAATAATACCAATGGTATATTATGTCCAGATATTAGAAATATTAAAATGTTAAAAAAAAGATGTAACTTAGAATTAATGAGTGTATGGGTATGTTCCAGTTGAAAATAATTTTAATTAGTGGGATGTGAAGGTAAAACCTCACAAAGCATTTATTCTTTGGCCAACTGGATATAATATAATAAGTTTAGGATATGTCATCATTAACTATTTCATCTAATCAAAAACCATTTAATGATCACCTGGTATATTTCTATGTTATGAAAGAGATAATAAAATCAAGTCTCTCTTCTTGAAGAGTTCCATCATAGTGGTGGAGAAAGACAGTATTAACAAAATCACAACTCAAAGAATAAGCACTTTTCCAGGAAAATTCATATTTTTTATTATCATCACATTGAGCGGTATCTAATCCAGCCTGTGGAGAAGAGGGTCAGAGGATGTCTTCTGAAAGTAACACAACCTTAACTGGGGCAGAATAAAAATTTCTTCATTAATCAAAGGGTGAGGAATCAGTGAAGTGAGCTGTTTAAGACGCATCAGCATGTATGAGCATATATAAAGGTATGAAGATGAATAAAAAGCTTGGTGAGTTCCAGGAATTATAAGTACAGTCACTTGAACAGACTGGAGACTGGGTCCTTTGTGAGGCTTGATGGGTATTAAGGTTAGAAAGGCAGGACCCATGTCACAACATGTCTTTTTGCTTTGCCATGGAGTATACATTTACCAAAGTGTAACCAAAATAACCAAAGTAGTTGCTGAAAGATTTTAAAGAGAAATTTTATTTACATTTTCTAAAAATTCACTTCATAAGCCCACTAGATTAACAAAGTAAAGGAGATAACAAATGATGTCAAGAATTTGCTGATATTCCCAGGTTCCTTAGCCTCAGTTTTACTCAGTTAGTTCACTATTTTCCAACTTGTATATCAAAATGTTGCCTTGTACATAACTATGATTTTGCCTGATTAGAGAACTAGAGAACATTCACACCCACTAGTTAAGGAAACTTTTCCTAGTGTGCTGATTTTCACACTCACTGAACCAGAGTCATTATTCAAGTGAAATCTTACCTAAAAGCAAATATGTTAGTACAATTTAGGTTTTGGTTTTCAGTTTAGAGCTTGATATAATAGTTGTTGTAGAGGTGAAAATCTCAAACCTAGCTATTGAAGAGAGTTTTTGCACCAGTTTGAAAACTGCTGCTCCAACCATTATTGCAACTCATGTGTGTGTGTGTGTGTGTGTTTATGTGTGTGTGTTAGTTGCTCAGTCATGTCTGGCTCTTTGCAACCCCATGACTGCAGCCCACTGGATTTCTCTGTCCATGGAACTCTCCAGGCAAGAATATTAGAGTGGGTAGCCATACCCTTCTCTGGGGGATCTTCCTGACCTGGGGATCAAAGCCAGATTTCCTTCCTCACAGGCAGATTCTTTAACATCTGAGTTACCAGGGAAGCCCTGTTCCAACTCTTACTGGTAAGAAAATTGAAAATCAACATGGTCAATGGATTCAAATGATATCTGAATGCTAACACCAATGTTTAAATCCCATCTTCAAATCCTGGATTTAGCCTGCTCTCTCTTCACCAGAGTTATTTGTTCAAGCTTGCTGGAGTTCATGTCTATATTTGGAAAATGAAAGAATCTCACAACCTGTTTCTCCTGAAACTGAAATCCTTGAGATTCTTCCTGTGTAAATGCAGAATACAGGCTTTCCAGGTGGCTCAGTGGGTAAAGAATCTACCTGAAATCCAAGAGACACAGAAGATGTGGGTTTGATCGCTGGGTTGAGAAGCTCTCCTGGAGGCAGGATGGCCGCCCACTCGAGTATTCTCGCCTGGAGAATCCTTCGGACCGAGGAGCCTGGTGAGCTGAAGGGTCGACACAACTGAAGCAACCGAGCCCAGATGCAGAATACATCAACCTCGTTACTGTTTCTGTTTTGCTTTTGTTTCCAGTGACTCTCTGGGTTTTAGGCTACTGCTCAAATAATCTGAATTTGCTTTTCTGTATATCATCTTCCTGGGTGTACTGAAAGAGAGTGTTTACAAGACGCAGAAAAGGGCTGTCAAATTTGCCCCTTTCTCTGTGTGTTTGTTCATGTACACGTTTGGTTGCTGAATGGGAATGGTGGTAAGAGGTATTGATGGATGATGAGGAGATTAAAGAAAGCTAATCCATTTTTCCCAGATCACCTAGGAAATTGCACTAACATGGCTGTATTCATGATCCCCAGTGTAATGGCTCAACTAAATGAAAAAACCCAACTGTACCCATGTCTAATCCATTTGGTTTAGACACAATAAACATCTTATTTGAATATTGGCAGAAAAAAAATGTATTTTATTTATCCAGATATGTTCTAATTTAAAGTAGTTAAATATTAACATTAAAAGCCAATTGAACACTTTTTTTTTTTAATTTTTAGAAAGTAAGCCCCACTGAAAATTACTTGGTTTATATGAAGTTTACCCTAGTGCTAAAGGGAGTCTTTTAAATATAGTTAAGTAAAATAGAATTATGGTTGAAGATAAGCTGGAGGCAAGGAATTAATGAAAAAACTATCCTGCTCTGAGACCTAGAAAATCAGGAGCTATAATATAGGTATTATATTTAGCAGTGTTAAAAATTATTTAGGGTTTGTGGGCTTGGGGATTTCCATAGGTCTTAATTGTCTAGCTTAGTATTAACCTTGAAAATCAATGCACAAGAATGGAAAAAGCGCATATTTTAAAATTAAATAGTGCATGTGAAAATATCTAGTTAAGTTTTAGTGTGTGTGATAGAGACTAATTTTAGTAATAATTGTATCTTATGTTATGACCTTTTAAGCAGAAACTTTTTAGAATGGAAAACTTAAGAACACATGTTACTGAAAACACTCCGTGAAGTGGGAAGATAAGCCTGAAGAATTTGACTTTAAAAATATCAGATAACATGCTAAATTCAGTAGCTTTCTATTTTCACTCATTTATACTTAGTGTTTTCTGGGTAAAAACACACCTTTCCCTAAAGACATAGACACTTCCATTGGTATTTCAATATATTCAATTTTAACTATCTTGGAGGTGAGATTAGACTGATTTTCTGTGCTGCTGCTACACAAAACCGGAAGCACTGCTTCCCGAGTTGACAGTAGTACTCAGGAGAAGATAGAGGTTGTCTGCTTCTAGAGCTCTCAGCTCTAACACCTGTCAGCTTAGGACTCAAAAACAACCATTGAGGAAACTTTTGAATATTTTTTCTGACTACAGCAACTAAATATAACCCAACTGTTATGTTTACGATCCATGCATAAACAGAACATTATGCAGCTGTAAATAAAAAGTGTTTGAAGACACTCTTCAAGATACATAATTATGTGAAGAAAGCAAGTTGATGAATGAAGTCAAAACAATCCTATATGTAGAAAATGAAAGTGAAATAGTTTATACTGTATTTACTCCTAGTGCATCAAATATTCTCTGAAAGATGCATGGAAGAATTGCAAACGCTCTGCTCCCCCAGCCCACACCTTAAAGGAGAATGGATGCTGGGTGACAGAGGAGAACTTTATACTCTTTTACACTTAAAAACAGTTTTTAAAATACCATTCTAATATCACTGTAAATAACTAATGGTCCATAATTAATGAAAAATTGACTTTAAGCTTAATTATGATGGTTTGCATGGACACTTGCTTTCTCTGGGGATACTGTCATAACTTACTTAAAGAACTCTGACTGCTAAGTAATCAGGCAGCTCATTGTATATTTAAAATCAAAGGTCTTAGTTGTACTAAGAATGGTGGTATCTTACCAGCAGCTAATGATGACCATGACAATGATATCGATTAAAGGTGTTGATCTGAGAATGAAGTGAGGAGGTCTCAAAGTTACACATAAAGAAGTCAGTCTGATAGAAGAAAGAAGGGCTAGGGAAAAAATTAATATAATGAGTGTAGTGTTAAAGGATTGGAGAACCAGTGACAAGAGTCACAAAGGATGGAAAATAAGACTAGTAAGAGAAAAAGTGAATCAGGATTCCATGTATCTATCATTCATGAGTCTAAAAAGGACATTAAAAGCATAACAAAACAAAATCCACTATGAGCGATGTATTTTGTGTATTATTAGATTTATCCCTCAGACCAGTTCCTTTGAGGTTATGCATGGTTTCCTTTGCAGGTATTTTAATGAAAAAGTTTGATAAGCAGTTTTCTACATTATCATGCCAGGTTAAAACAAACAAATAAAGAAACACTTCACCCTTCTTCTTAACTCTTGCGTTGCCATGAGCAAGCGGTGACTAAGGCTTTCATCTTACTGTTTATTTTTGAATTCATAGCATTTATCTGGCAGATTTAGCAAATGGTTAATGCACATTTATTTAAGAAACAAATGGCATCATATTTGTGTCCACTTTCTCCTAAACCTTCTTTTCTGATTGACTATCATCAGAATTAGCTTTTGAAAATACAATTCTAATCAGGGCATTTCTATGCATTAAAGCCATGTTACATATACTAACTTTGTGCTGGGAAATGTGTTAGATGATCTAGCTGTCTTTATCTCACTTAAATATCACACTTATTTTTGGAGATATATGCTATGATGAGAGCCTAAGAGAAAGCCTGTGAGAGAATATTTTTACCAAATTCATATGCCTAATGGCAAACAAAAGGTCAGCTTTCATTCCAATCCTAAAGAAAGGCAATGCCAAAGAATGTTCAAACTACGGCACGATTGTACTTATCTCACAAACCAGCAAAGTAATGCTCAAAATTCTCCAGGCAGTCTTCAACAGACGTGAACCATGAACTTCCAGTTGTTCAAGCTGGATTTAGAAAAGGCAGAGGAATCAGAGATCAAATTGCCAACATCCATTGGATCATAGAAAAAACAAGAGAGTTCCTGAAAAACATTTACTTCTGCTTTATTGACTATTCCGAAGCCTTTGACTGTGTGGATCATAACAAACTGCGGAAAATTCTGAAAGAGATGGGAATACCAGACCACCTGACCTGCCTCTTGAGAAATCTGTATGCAGGTCAGGAAGCAACAGTTAGCACTGGACGTGGAACAACAGCCTGGTTCCAAATCGGGAAAGGAGTATGTAAAGGCTGCATATTGTCACTCTACTTATTTACCTTCTATGCAGAGTACGTCATGTGAAATGCCAGGCTGGATGAAGCACAAGCTGGAATCAAGATTACAGGGAGAAATGTCAATAACCTCAAATATGCAGATGACATCACTCTTATGGCAGAAAGCCAGGTTAAACAAGAACTAAAGAGCCTCTTGATGAAAGTGAAAGAGGAGAGTGAAAAAGTTGGCTTAAAACTCAGCATTCAGAAAACTAAGATCCTGGCATATGGGCCTATCACTTCATGGCAAATAGATGGGGAAACAGTGGAAACAGTAGCACACTTTACTTTTGGGGGGCTTCTAAATCACTGCAGATGGTGATTGCAGCCATGGAATTAAAAGACGCTTGCTCCTTGGAAGAAAAGTTATGACCAACCTAGACAGCATATTAAAAAGCAGAGACATCGCTTTGCCAGCAAAGGTCTGTCTAGTCAAGACTATGGTTTTTCCAGTAGTCATGTATGGATGTGAGAGTTGGACTGTAAAGAAAGCTGAGCACCAAAGATTTGATGCTTTTGAACTGTGGTGTTGGAGAAGACTCTTCAGAGTCCTTTGGACTGCAAGGAGATCCAAACAGTCCATTCTAAAGGAAATCAGTCCTGAGTATTCACTGGAAGGACTGATGCTGAAGCTGAAGCTCCAATACTTTGGCCACCTGATGCGAACTGACTCACTAGAAAAGACCCTGATGCTGGGAAAGAGTGAGGCAGAAGGAGAAGGGACAATAGGATGAGATGGTTGGATGGCATCACTGACTCAATGGACATGAGTTTGAGTAAGCTCTGGGAGTTGGTGATGGACAGGGAATTCTGGTGTGCTCAGTCCATGGAGTTGCCAAGAGTCGGACATGACTGAGCAACTGAACCGAACTGAATGGAAAGATGGGGCTTCCAGGTGGCTCAGTGGTAAAGAATCCACCTGCCAGTGCAGGAGATGCAGCAGACGTGGGTTCAATCCCTGGGTTGGAGAAGTATGGCAACCCACTCCAATATTCTCACCTCAGAAACCTCATGGACAGAGGAACCTAATGGGCTACAGCCTATAGATTTGCAAAGAATTTGTCACTACTTAGCAACAAAACAACGACAGCATCAATTCAGCTCAGTTCAGCTCAGTCGTGTCTGCCTCTTTACATTTCTTTGACTAAAGCTTATTCATTTCTGTGTTTTGCAAGTTTTCTTCTTATTTTTAAAGCTACTATTTGAAGAATGCATGTTGTGATAAAGACTCTCACTGTGCTAGGCACCTTTCATATGCAATATCCCTTAAACCTTGCAATATGCTTTTATTCTATGATAAAAAATGATGGCATTCACCTGGTTAGATAATTTGCCTATGTTTATATAGCTAATAATAATTTGCCTTTGTTTACGTAGGTTTTGACTGTGTGGATCACAATAAACTATAGAAAATTCTGAAATAGATGGGAATACCATATCACCTGACCTGCCTCTTGAGAAACAAGTATGCAGGTCAGAAAGCAACAGTTAGAACTGGACATGGAACAACAGACTGGTTCCAAATAGGAAAAGGATACGTCAAGGCTGTATATTGTCACCCTACTTATTTAATGTATATGCAGAGTACATCATGAGAAATGCTGGGCTGGAGGAAGCACAAAGTGGAATCAAGATTGCCGGGAGAAATATCAAAAACCTCAGATACATAGATGATACCGCCCTTACGGCTGAAAGTGAAGAAGAACTAAAGAGCCTCTTGATGAAAGTGAAAGAAGAGAGTGAAAAAGTTGGCTTAAAGCTCAACATTCAGAAAACGAAGATCATGGCATCTGGTCCCATCACTTCATGGCAAATAGATGAGGAAACAATGGAAACAGTGAGAGACTGTATTTTGGGGGGCTCCAAAATCATTGAGGGGGTGCCTGCAGCCATGAAATTACAGTCACTTACTCCTTGGAAGGAAAGTTATGACCAACCTATATAACATATTAAAAAGAAGAGACATTACTTTGTCAATAAAGATCCATCTAGTCAAGGCTATGGTTTTTCCAGTAGTCATGTATGGATGTGAGTTGGACTATAAGAAAGTTGAGCAAGACGAATTGATGCTTTTGAACTGTGGTGTTGGAGAAGACTCTTGGACTGCAAGGAGATCCAACCAGTTCATCCTAAGGGATATCAGTCCTGGGTGTTCATTGGAAGGAAAGATGTTAAAGCTTAAACTCCAATATTTTGGCCATCTCATGGGAAGAGCTGACTCATTTAAAAAGACACTGATGCTAGGAACAATTGAGGGCAGGAGGAGAAGGGGACAACAGGGGATGAGATGGTTGGATGGCATCACTGACCCAGTGGACATGGGTTTGGGTAGACTCTGGCAGTCGGTGATGGACAGAGAGGCTTGGTGTGCTGCAGTTCATAAGATTGCAAAGTGTTGGACATGACTGAGCAACTGAACTGACTGACTGATATAGCTAATAAATGATTAGTCACATAAATCTGACCCTTTATTTTATTGTATTTTAAAGTGATTTATTATTTTATCACTTTATTGTAGCAATAATAGTTGGTGGAAAAAATAAATAGATGGATATATGACTGAATGTCAGGTTGTCTATTTGTACAAACACCTACTGGCCAAAAGCACTGTGTCCTCCTTAGTGGAGAAGTCAGAGAGAGGAAAACAAAGGGAGTGTGTATAAATCCCGTAGCTGTGCCAGGTAATCAGTCCTGGGTGTTCATTGGAAGGAAAGATGTTAAAGCTTAAACTCCAATATTTTGGCCATCTCATGGGAAGAGCTGACTCATTTAAAAAGACACTGATGCTAGGAACAATTGAGGGCAGGAGGAGAAGGGGACAACAGGGGATGAGATGGTTGGATGGCATCACTGACCCAGTGGACATGGGTTTGGGTAGACTCTGGCAGTCGGTGATGGACAGAGAGGCTTGGTGTGCTGCAGTTCATAAGATTGCAAAGTGTTGGACATGACTGAGCAACTGAACTGACTGACTGATATAGCTAATAAATGATTAGTCACATAAATCTGACCCTTTATTTTATTGTATTTTAAAGTGATTTATTATTTTATCACTTTATTGTAGCAATAATAGTTGGTGGAAAAAATAAATAGATGGATATATGACTGAATGTCAGGTTGTCTATTTGTACAAACACCTACTGGCCAAAAGCACTGTGTCCTCCTTAGTGGAGAAGTCAGAGAGAGGAAAACAAAGGGAGTGTGTATAAATCCCGTAGCTGTGCCAGGTGGAAAAGAAAGAAAGATATGCAGAGTCAGACATTTCCTGAAAGTACTTTAGGCTCACCAACGTGTATTTGTCAAGAGGATGCCTCAGTAAGAGAAGGAGAGCCGTATCACCAGAGAGGTTAGTTTTCTTGACTTTAGTCTCTTGAATAAACTTTGGAGACTTTGAATCAATATTCCTAACTTCTTGGGTACTCTGATTTGTTTTTTCTCTATAACCCTTTAACTTGAAGAATTCAGAGATGGGGGCATAGAGCTAGGTTTTAGTGGAACTTCAGGTTCATTTTAATTTTGTTCAGCCCAGTATATCCAATACAATCTCAGGGCACAGAGTTTGCTTATGGTTGGAGGTTCTTTTTTCTTGAAGTAAAAAGAATAAACAGACTCAGAGAGTATTTAAATATATATCCATATGGAAAGGTCCAATGGCTTTCTATAAATTTTGGCCCAACAAAGTTAAATACATTCTTAAGTCATTCCAGAAAGTGAAAATATCTTTTCGTTGCTTTTTTATAATCAGAAAATCAAGAAGAGATTTTAAATAAGCTTTAGGCATATTATTTACATATTGTATATTTCTGTAATTCTTCAGTAGATCCCAACATTAAAGGACTTTATGCAGGTGAGGGTAAAGTACCTGCTGACAGGTAGATGTCACAATATTGTAGCTTTCATATGCAAATTGGAACTACTGAGCTGGTTTCTCATCAATGATTCACAACCTGAAATGCACACTTAGAAGAAATTAAAATGTTTTAACAATAAAATATGAGAATATTAATATCCAGTTCACTTTGATGTGACAGATATAAAATCAACAGCAATTTCCCTAATGGGGCTGTTGCTCTCCCTTTTCCCAATAATTGATTTTAATGTCAAATAAAAGATCAACATTTTGTCAGCCAGGACTTGAGGCTGAATATTGCACTTGAGCATGTTTTGAGCTAAGGTGTAAATCTTAGATTGGGTTGAATGGTCATGTTTTCCAGATAGTCATGGACTGCAAGTCAGATGCTTCACTTAGAAAAAGATTTATTTGAACCATGTAGCAAGTAGACATTGATAAATAAACTTATCTTCCTAAGGGAGAATAATTGCTAGGAACATGAGTTTCCACATGAGGCATGAGCTCAATTACTGCATTTATTTATGTAATCAGGGAAAGTTCTTGATGTATTCCAGCTAGAGACAGCATATATACACTAACTGTGTGCT
Organism: Madoqua kirkii; assembly: GCA_006408675.1. Classification (NCBI taxonomy): domain Eukaryota; kingdom Metazoa; phylum Chordata; class Mammalia; order Artiodactyla; family Bovidae; genus Madoqua; species Madoqua kirkii. The sequence continues at coordinate 606 of SJYC01047343.1, read as the reverse complement.
TTACTATCTCTCAATGGCAACAGAGGGATTTTAAATAAGTGTTGATGAACAAAGATATATATATATATGCATCAAGCTTTCATCTAAGATTGTGGATTAGTCTCTAGTCCTTTCCATAATTCAGAAAGTAGAATTAGTCAAGACCTTCTCATCCTGAACAGAAAATTTGGTCTTACAAAATCATTCAAAAGCAAACTTACTCTTCAGAAACTTGAAAGTATATTTAGGTGAGAGAGGGGTGCTGTCCTAACTCCATCACTTGCTATGTGAAGCTTGGAAAATTACTTGTGATTTCTCAGTATCTCATTTTCACCACTTAAAAAAATTGAGATAATAATAGGATCTACCACATAAATTAATTGTGGTGATTAAATATGTTCATCTTAGAATCATTTCTGGCCATGCTAGGTACTACTTGTGTATATTGTCTTTATATACCCAATAGTATATTTAAAAGAAAGTAGATTCCTGAGTTATAAGTTCTCTCTGAAAATTAAAACTTTTAGAATTAAGATTAAAAATTTACAAATTGACTTGAAAATAAGCAAATCTGACATACAAGGGATTGGTAGTTATTCACTCATCAATTATTGATATGGACTGAAC